>CAUYLG010074392.1:0-26681 GCA_963573385.1 Cacajao melanocephalus | reverse complement strand
TAGGGAGCTTGGGGAGGGATAACATGGGGAGAAATGCCAGATGTAGGTGAGGGAGGGGTGGCGGCAGCAAACCACATTGCCATGTAGGTACCTATGCAACAATCCTGCATGTTCTGCACATGTACCCCAGAACCTAAAGTGAAATTATATATATATATATATATATATATATATATATATATATATACACACATATATATGACAGAAGGGAGGGAGGGAGGGAAGAAGGGAAGAAGGGAGGGAGGGAGGAAGCGAGGGAAAAATAAGAGAAGGAAACTGAGGATAGAAAGAAAGAAAAGAGACAAAACAATACTGTCACTATTGCTCTTCTGCAGTGACAATGTACTTTCTAATCTGATGTTGGAGACAAATCTCTAACTGCAGCTGTTGCATTGCTGTTGTGGGCATTTAAACACTTTAAAGATATACTAAATTTTACTATACCTATAGTTATGTAAGTGATAGAAATTACAGAAAATTTTCTCTTGCAAATACTGTGATGCTTGTGAGTTGCCTGCTTTTATTTTTTCTCTTTCCTGATAGCTGCTCAAAAGACTGCAAAGAATTTACTTCATAATATGATATTTAATTTTACTTTTTTCCCCAAAATTAGTCTACTGCCTGTTTCATCACGATGTCTGGGAGCCTTCCCTAAAACCATTATCACACTATCAGTTTAGATTTCTGTAAACAAAGAGACAGCTATCAGACATCTGGAATAATGGAAGCTTTGAGCTCAACCCTGAACAATCCACCATTTTCTTCTTTAAGCTGCTTCCCCAGCTGACATTTACCACTGGTGAAGTTGACATTGTAGGGAGAAAACTTGATTTCAAAACTGATTCCCAAACTATGGTAACAGCACTACTTGTATCTCTGGTATATAATAGGGTCTATTTTGAGAAGACATTTGAAAAATGATAAAAAGAAGTTCACACTGAATCCACACAAGACTTGACCCTCATAAGATAGTCAAAATGACAGCTAATCAGTTGTTACCTGTTTTTCTACGTGCCCTGATATAGCATAAATGCATAGAGTTCCTTGATTCAACTATGTTGATTCATTCACTTACCAGTTATTCACAGAAGCCCTGCCAGATACCAGACACTGAACTAGTCTCTGTAGATATAAAAGAAAGAGAGATCTACTTGACTTTGTGAAGCCCTCACTCTAGGGAAAAAGAGACTGATGAGGTAAAAAACAGAAACCATTGTTTATTCATTCAAAAAGTAGTAAATAAGATGATAGGAATCAAGTAAGGCAGAGTAATTATAAAATAATAAAAGTTGTTAAGGAAGAGCAAATTAAGAGCTCTGTAAGGAGTAATGTTTGAGTGGAAATTATGAAAAAGATGCATGAAGGGCTCAGGAACACTTGGGACCCCCAAGGAGCAGGATGGGTTAAGCCCCAGGGTAGGGCTATGGGATGAAATCAACAGAATCAGTGATGTGGTTGGCAGTTACACCTATTTCACCTGCTGAGAGCTCTCCATCTCTGTTAATTTAGCGAGATATGTGAAATGACCTCAAGTTGAAATTTAGATTCTGGGTGTTTTTAGAACTGTGGTTTATTTGATAGAGATTACATATTAGATATGTTATTTTCCCATTTGTTCATTCATTCAGCAAGTATTTCTGAATGTGTACTCTGTCTCAAACTCTATAGTTGTGTTTCTCAGAAAGTGCATGTATGGCCCCTTATGGAATGTTTAAAAATGCTGATTCTGGACATGCAGAGGAAGGAATAAGGCCTAAGTCTCTTTAGGTAAAATCTGGGAAACAATGTCTTTGAACAAGATACCTAAAGGTGGTTCTTCTTTACAGAGAAGCCTGTGATCCACTGAGCATTAATATATTTTTTGTTTATTTGGGAAGAAGAAGGAATCCATGAAATTAGTGGAGGTATCTTGAGACTGGGGTTTTAAAAGGCACACAGTAAATATTGCATGCCTGAACTGGAGTCCAGTCATATCTCACCCACCAACTCATCTGTGGTCGTGGGTAAGTTGCTTCCGAAATTGAGTTTCCTCAATTTAAAAATGGGGTAATACTGTACATTTGCGTGGCTGTGTGGCTGAAACGAAATGACCCATCTTAGCCTCTGCATATAGTAGACATTCAATAAATGCTTGCTTTTGCTATTTCAATTTTTCCTGGAACTCTCCCTATTTAGATTCATTGACAGAGTGTTAAAGAGAGATGTTAGAGGAAATACAACACACACACAAATTATATGAGAATATTAGGCTCTAAAAGTTAGGATATAAATAAAAGGAACATTACTGGCAATAAATATAACTCTTCAATTATCTCAAAAAGTCACTGCTTTAGAGACCCACCTAAATATATGACTCCACTGTATGGTAATTTCGGGATCTGGGATTCAGAATTTAGCCAAGTCAGTAGCATAGATATAGAATAAGCCCTTACCATTTATCAAAGCAGTTCAAAACTCTGCCCAAAATAAATAAATCTAATTTAACTTTATAATACAAAAGAAAATCAACCTCATTTTAGTATTGGGTAACTTGTGCAAGACTCAGCACATTTTCAATTGCCATCTTATTGGTTTCCTTGATCATTTTATAACCTTAAATTGTTTATATTTCATAGTAGGTAAATAAAATTGAATTTATAAAAACAAACAAACAAAAAAGTGGCCAGAAAGGCCATAGGGTCATTTCACAAATCTGAAATACATAAATGGCCTTCAAAAACTCTCCATATAACCATCTGGAAAGTTTTGTCTAACACCATACAAAATCATAGCAGTCTTTCATTCATGGTGTAGAAGGACAAGGGAATAAGGAGAGGTGCACCCATAGACGAGCACCATCTTTTCCTCTCTTACCCACATCTCCATGTTAAAGCTAACACCACTCAAATCCATAGTTTACTAAAGCACTGCAAGATTATTTAAAATTCCCATATGGTCATCGTATTGCCTAGCATAATACGATTTAACAATGATAGCATCTAACTTATGAGGGTGCACAAGAACTCAAAAAGGCAAGTGGAAATGTGTAAGGACTCAAAGATGCAGCTTCAGATTGCACTGTTACTTCCACAAACATACCTTTCGCCAAGAAAGTCATGTGGCTAAGCCTACTGGGAAAGAAAAAATAAAATGCTTTTGCCCACTGCCTTAAATGTGGCTCTGATAGAAGCCACCTGGTAAACTTCTCCACACCAAGCTGGTGCCACCACTTCAAAAGTGCCTCAGCCAGGCATTAATAATACTGTGAAGTATAAATTTTCCAAGCAGACTCCAATTCTCATATAATGGAACTCTTAAAAGGCAAGTAGGGTAACCTAAGCAAAGAGGATGGCTTGAAATATGTCAACCGCCTGTCAAGCTAAAGAGCATGGCAAGAGAAGGAAGGGTCTGCAGTCAGCAGGGTATTAAGTAGGTCATGACATCCATAGAGTGCCATTGGGAAGGCCGCCTAAGTCAAGTTCAAGAAGTTGCTGGCAGAAGACTTCTGCAGCAGATTCCAGAAGATTATATGATAGTCAGAAGTCATCAGCCTAAGGCTGTCAGATGTTGGCTGGCACACCACCAGGAAGAGTTAGGCCAGTTACTTCTTCATTCAATTTGTGAAATATATACATGTTCCCACTGTGTAAACCTGGATAAAGCCTCAGAGCAAGAGGCTGGAAGAAGCTGAGGTTAATTAAGAGATGGAATGATCTGAGCCAAACAGAAGTTTTTTTGCTAAATAGACCATTTAAATATTCATATACAATTATACACTTAGTTTTGGGGATTTGGACAGATAGAAAATCAGTTATAAAGAAACTAAATTAGATATGTTTCCCACTGAAAAGCCTAGTTGTGGTGTAAAAGAATTTAGTTGTCTTACAACTAATGAATTACTTTGTAATTTGTTAAATTATTTCTATGATAAGTACTACCATAATTCCTGATTTGTATATGAGGAAACTAGGGTGTAGGGGTAAGTACCTGCCAGAGTGTTTGGTTACAAAGAACAGAATTCATTGAAGATGGTTAGGCAGAAAGAAAACTAACACATAGAAGAGAATGTTTGGAAGACTGTGAGGAATAGGCTCTTAGCTGAACTTCCAAGAGAAACTAACAGAACCATACATCATGCTACCCCTTCTGTCATCAGAAAGCTGCCTCTCCCACTCCCAACCACAGAATGGCACTGCCTCTTCAATCTTTCAGGTCACCAAAGTGAATATTGCATGTCCTGCTTATTTTCTCATGGAATTGATATTCAAACTCAAATTTCTTAGAGTTTGATTGGCAGAGCCTAAATCATAAATACCTCAACAATAAGAAAAGACGTATGTGAATTGTACCTTGTAAAGGCAAGAGTCACATTGTGGGGAATTACTGAAATATGGAATTTTCAAAACTTATGAGTACCCACAAAGAAAAATGCATGACTGTAATTTGCCTACTACCATAATGTTTCCACCTAGGGATTTCAACAATACACCCTGTGAGCAGGGTTCATTATGATCTGCCAACCTTTGTAGCCACGACTCATATCTGCCTTTGTCTACAGGAGAGTAGCCATTTTGCCATAAGCCATGGTAGTTTTCGCCTTCTTGCTTTTGGTAATATTAAGAATGCCTCACTACCTCCTCCCACACCAAACATGTACTTTTTTGTTTACCTAAAGTTTATGCATTCTTTAGGGTTCATGTCTTCCAGAAAAGTTTACCTCCTTCAGGAAAGGTTAGGTGTCTTATCTTTCTGTGTTTCTATAATATGGTAAGTATATTCTGTCACCTCCATTATGGGTTATTTTCTAAGAGAGAGTGTGTGTGTGTGTGTCTGTGTGTGTGTGTGTGTGTGTGTGTGTGTGTGTATTCCAAATGCAGACTGAGATCTTTGAGGAAACACGGCCGTGCATTTTTTAAAAATTATTTTTATTCTCAGATCCTATTCTAGTATTTGACATACGGTGCCACCCAAACAATATTACTGAATGAACTATATGGAGCTTCCATATTGCTTCTGAACATGGTTTGAAAACATCAGGCCAGGAAGAAATAACACAGGTCTTTGGGAGGTGATTAGGTCATGAGGACTCCATTCTCATAAATGGGATTAGTGCCTTTATAAAAGAGGCTGGAGGAAGCCATTTTGTCCTTCTCCCATGTGAGAGTTCAGTGAGCAGTCATCACCTTTCAAGCAGAGAAGCCCTCACCAGACACCGAGTCTGCTAGTGCCTCAGTCTTGGACTTCTACACTCTCATAATGGTGAACAATACATGTCTGTTGTTTGTAAATTACCCAGTCTAAGGTATTTGGTTCTAGCAGTCCTAAACCCAAATGGACACACATGTTCACAATACCAAAATAAGACATGTCTCAGGTGAAGAAACTAAGACACAGACATTATTTCCTTTAGTCGATGTGGAATGGACTATAGGCAGCAGGGAGAAATACTTAATCTTTAAATATACAGCCTCTCCCATAGTCCCAGCTGCATCCACATGATTACTTGTGACCCTTTGCATTTTCAGAAGGTGGTTTCCCCTGTGTGTGTGTGTCTGTGTTTCCTCCATATGCTTTCTCCACAACGTGACTGGCTCTCCTCCAACCAAGGATCCGGGTAGCTGTTTCCTTCTCTTGAATTTTCTCAGGTGCATGTCACTGTCCAAAAGATCATGACATAAATGATGCTATGTAATTTCTGAGGCTAGGCCATATTGGGGACCTAGCTCTCTCTTTCTGACACACTATTTTGGAACCCAGCTACTGTGTTTTGGAAGCCCCACATTAGACCCTGGAAACCCTAGCTAAAGTTTCAGCCAAGAACTAGCACCAGACACCAGAAGTGTGGATGAGCACGCCTTTGGACAATTCCAGCCCGCAGTTAATGCTAAGTGGAGCAGAGACACATTCCAGCATTGAGCCTCACTGAAATTTCAGGCTCATGAGCAAAATAAATGTCATTTATTACATAACCAAATAACACAAGAATTCTACTCATATTAACACTACCTCACTTTATCCAAAACGAATAGTCATCGGAACCCAAAAAGGAGTTGTGACATAATTAAAAGGCTCTGAAGATATCATCTTATTAATGCTCAAAGTTAACTTAATCACTCCTCCCTTCCCCGTAAACTTTATATACTGCTATTACAGCAACAATTACCTTGTCTCCTCTGTGGTATTTGCATTTCTGTTTATTCCCACTGGAATAAACCTTTAAGGATAACAAGTAAATTTTTTATTCTATGCCATCAAGTACAAGGCCTAGAATATATTAAGTCCACAAACTGGTGAAGCACTTACAAAATATGGGTAGTCCTAAAGCTGAAATCTCTTCACCAGAGCAGAAGATTTGAGGAGTGCGGTTCTGAAAATAACATACTGAAGGGTCAGAAGCATGTGGGCCAAATCCCAGTTTTTCATCTTGGTAGCTGTGTGACCTCAATTATGCAATGTAAGCCTAGTATGCCTCAGTTTACTCATCTGTTAAATGGGGTTAGCAATAATAGCTCATACTGTTGATCATGAGAATGATATATGACGAGGCATATGTCTTGTGATATAT
This sequence comes from Cacajao melanocephalus, assembly GCA_963573385.1. NCBI lineage: Eukaryota > Metazoa > Chordata > Mammalia > Primates > Pitheciidae > Cacajao > Cacajao melanocephalus. The sequence continues at coordinate 20,137 of CAUYLG010074392.1, read as the reverse complement.
TACAAGACACGTCTTTGTAAGTTATTTGAGACCTACCAAAGAAAGAACATAGTATAAGTAGTGTATTAATGTACACACAAAAGCAATGACTTGTGAGTTCCACAGATCTTGGGAGTTTCATGAGAGGAATACTGAGAAACCTCAAAACCCAGTGTATAAATATCTGCAAAGCAGAATACCTGATACATAGTAAGATGTCCATAAGTATTAATTATCAACGTCATTATTTTATGTGTCACGTATATTTTGATATTTATCCAAGCTTCAATCTTGTCTTCTTTCTCAATAATAAAATCTCAATTTTTGTTTGTGGAGACAATGTGTCCAGCTAAAAAGGGCATTTTTCAGGCTTCCTCACTGTTTATGATGGCCAGGTAATTCAGTTCTCTTCAGTGCAGATGTCTCCTGGGGATTTTTTGGAGAAGTAGTAATCTCATATTCTGTTTGAAAAGGCAACACATTCAGCACAAAGTGTGTGTTATCAGTCTCACTTGTAGCTACGGTGGTCATGAAATATAATTCTGTCAATTTGAACACATCACATTTCTCCTGGGTAGCTGACAAAAATTTGCCTTTCCTGACATGGATGCCCCTTCTTCCTTACCATATCCAGCTTAGTTCATCTCAAAGTGTGCCACAGCTTGGGTAACTTGGGCAGCAGACACTGAGACTGAGATTAGCATGCAGGGAGACTGCTAGAGTTTTCATAGGATCAAAACTTGAGGAGCAAGGAAAAGGGAGTAGGATTGGGCACAGAAGGGAAGAATAGAGGTAATGCAGTGTGAACAGAAAACTCAGAGAAAACTACAAGGCACTCTCAAGATAAGATGACCCTCCAGTATCATTCCACGTTGCACAAAAAGGACTGAGCTCTATGCCAACCAATTATTAAATGATACCATTTCAGAAAATGGCCATGACTTTGAGCTAAGACAATTCTTGTGAGGGGCTGACATCTGAGCACTTTAGGTTTGTAGTCCCCCAATCCTGTAGTCCCGATGGGAAAGCTGAGCAGAGCCTCACAGCCTCACAACATCCAGAACAACTGAAATATAAGGCTGGCAGTCCAGCAGCCATCTTGAAAGGGTGAGGCAAGCCTGGGCGTGGTGGCTCACTCCTGTAATCCCAGCAATTTGGGAGGCCAAGGCAGGCATATCACCTGAGGTCAGGAGTTCAAGACTAGCCTGACCAACATGGTGAAACCCTGTCTCTACTAAAAATATAAAATTAGCTGGGCATGGTGATGCATGCCTCTGATCCCAGCTGCTTGGGAAGCTGAGGCAGGAGAATCGATTGAACATGGGAGGCTGAGGTTGCTGTGAGCTGAGATTGTGCCATTGAACTCCAGCCTGGGTGACAAGAGTGAAACTCCATCTCAAAAAAAAAAAAAAAGAAAGAAAGAAAGAAAGAAAGAGTGAGACAAGTGGGGATGACAATCAACCATATGCTAAGCCTGGGTGGGGAGAAAGATGGAGGATCTTGAGACATTGATAATATTGTGAAGTCATTTCACCATCCTTGGACTGTCTTTTTCTAGATTTCTTATTATCCCATAAATGTAACTTACTATTTGCTTAAATTATTGTGTGTGTGTGTATATTTTATATATATAGTACATATAAAATTCTGATATACTAATGTTATCATTTCTTGCCAAAAACACCTGTATAATAGCCAAAATAAAACTATGAGTATATTCTCCAGTATTTAAATTTATTTTACAAGATGCACCCTATGGCTCTCTCCTTGCAGACAATAGTTTATGTAGATACAAATAGCCTATTAATAATATTTTTTATTATTAAGTCCCCAAAGTCTCTCTCCACTGTGACTACTCAGCACTCATGGTATGCCACATGCATGTCAAAGAGAGTGTCTATTTCCTTTTCCACTTTTTTCCTGTCCTCACTTTTGTGTTCCCTTATTGTTTCCTGTGGACCAGCCAGGTCTTCCCCCAATTCTACCACTGTAAGTCATTTGAGAACAGGTTTTACATCACAGGTTACATTTGGATCTTCCCCAGCTTAAATGTATAACAATATGAGTAGATAAAAGTGATCGATTAGTGTTAGTTGTAATATACTACAGCTGTAATAGCACAATTGTAAATATAGGGTAGATCTCCAATAATATGATAATATGATAAGTAATAAGGTATTCTATCTCTTAAAAGAAATAGAATAAAAGAAATATAGAATTAGATCATTTAATTCCCTTGCAGTGAGCCTTCATTTAATGAAAGCAGGCTGTATATGGGCACCCTACTCCCCTCTCCTGGGGCCTAAACCATTCACACTGACTATTGTGCTTTCTTTCAAATGACCTTTGAGAGCAAAAAGAAATCAAAAGCAATGACCCGATGTGCTCTATAAATGATCAGTACAGAGTTCTCATCAGTAGTGAATAATGCACAGACAACAAGGAGGGGTGGAGAGAACATTCGCTTAGTACATATGCATGGAGGGTGGCTACTCTGCAAGGGCTCAAGGACAGCGTGCTCTAAAGACCTTCAGACAGTGCCCTCAGCCTGCCTTTTCTCAACAGTCACTTTTAAAATAGATCAGAGAACTTACCAGATGACTCTGAGTGCCTAAATGTGTAAGTGAGGAAGGCAGAAGGTGAGCAGAAGGGTGCCCACCTCAGTACGAGGGCAGCCAAGGACAGATAGGCCGAAGCCTTCGATTGCAACAGCAACAGCAGCAAACCAATGTTCTTTATCCAAAACACATTTGCTAATCTCGCTTGCCAATTTTATTAGCCCATTTCTGCAGAAAATATGGTCTGAAGCAACACTTCCATGCTAAGGATTTATTGGAAGGTATAATGGTTGAGAAGAAAAAAGGACAGAAAGAGAAAGAAAGAAAATCCAAATTGGCAAGTAGGTTTTCAAAAACAAAGTATGTCAGATAAAGAAATCAAGCAAAATGGGTGAGACGTAGAAATTAGAAGTACTGTAGATTTCCTGAATGTCTTGTCATAGTTTAAAATTGTAATCTTCCTTTCCTTCAAGAGTTATGTTTAGAATATTTAGCATGTGGCTTTTAGTTTAGGGTTAAGGAAGCCTTTCCTGAGAAATCTGAGTCCTACAATAGGAGAAGGAGTTAGTGATAAATCTGGGAAAGGAAGGAGAAACCCGGAAGACTGCCACTATTCTGGATGTCAGATTCTGGTGCTCAATACAAAAACTCCTTTTACAAGACATTATGTGTGTGTGTATATATATATATATATATATATATACATATATATATATAAAATATATATAATATATATTTAAAAATATATTATACATCTTATATATAAAATACATATATTTTATAATATATAACATACATAAAATACATGTATTTTATATATATTAGACTGATATATATAGGAGTGATATATATTATGCATAATATATATTTATTGTATATTTATATGATATATAATTATATAAAATACATATGTTATATATATTAGAGTGTTATTAAATATTTATTTTGTAGATTATATATAAATAATATATATAGTAGAGTGATTGCCTAAGCAAGAACATGAACTGGTCAAATTTTGGTGAATATTGATTTGCTACAGTTGATACTACCATAATTGAAAACATTATGCTATTTGGCAGAACAGTTTTAAAGTGCTGAAAGAAAGAAACTATCAACCTAGAATATAAGCAAAACACCCCTTAAAAATAAAGATGCATACTTTTACTTTCACCAATAGCACATTTACTAATTCAAACCAGCCCTCCTACTGAGGATGATAAGAATATGTCCAACAAGGGACTCACACCCAGAATATAAACTCCTAATTAAAAAAAAATTCAATTAGAAAATGGAAATAGGACTTGAAGAGGCACACTACCAAAGAGAGTAACAGGTGGCAAATAAGCACATGAAAATATTTTCAACATTGTTATTCACTAGGGAAATATAAACTAAAGCCATAATGGGATAATGTTACATACCTACCATAACAGTCCAAATTAAAAGAGATACTAAGTGCAGGCGAGGATGTAGAAAATTTTAACCAATTGTCACTTCCTTCTTCAGCTGCATTTTTCTATTAAGTTGATCCATTGATTTTTTTTAAATTTCAGATATTGAATTTTTCAGTTTTAGCATTATCATATGGTTGTTTTTTAATAGCTTTGTTTCTCTTCTAGTATTTCCTAACTTTTCTTTACTACAAGAATATTTTACTTTATTTTATTAATCAAAGCTATAAGAGCTTTAATTACCCTTTTAAAAAACAACATCTGGGTCATCTCAGGGTTGATCTCAGTTGAATGTCTTCTAAAATTCAGCAAATGTGAATTGTATCTGGCATGTTGTGAGACTCTGGAATTTGCTATTTTTCTTTTCTGAGATGGAGTCTTACTCTGTCACCCAGGCTGGAGTACAGTAGAGTGATCTCAGCTCACTGCAGCCTCTGCGTCCCGGTTCAAGCAATTCTCCTGCCTCAGCCTCCTGAGTAGCTGGGACTACAGGCATGCGCCACCACACCTGGCTAATGTTTTTTGTATTTATAGGAAAGACGGGGTTTCACCATGTTAGTCAGCTGGTCTCGAACTCCTGATCTTAAATGATCCACCTTCTTCAACCTCCCAAAGTGCTGGGATTACAGGCATGAAGCACCATACTCAACTTGCTATTTTTCTTGAAAGGATGTTGACATTCTGTTTCAGCAGAGAATTAATCCGGTAGGGCTTAAATTGCAAACTGTTTCTGAGAAAGCAGGCTAAATTTTAGTTTAATTCTTTTATTTTTAGGTATTCTTGTATAAGCATGTGTGTTTCAGAGAACAGCCAGAGATTTATGTAGAGGGAATTTCTGCACAGAATTTGAAGTCTGTTTTCTTTGACTGGTGCATTAGTTTTCTGGGCTGCTGTATCAAAGTATCATAAACTGGGTGGCTTAAACAACAGAAATGTATTGTCTGGAAGCCAGAAGTCCAAAATCAAGAAATGACAGGGTTGGTTCCTGTTGAGGGGTGCAAGAGTTTGTTACACACTTCTCTTCTAATTGCTGGTGATTCGTCAGCAATCTTGGTGTCCATGGCTTTTAGATACATTGCTCCAGTCTTTGCTTTCATCTTCACATGGTGTTCTCCTTGTGTCTTCACATGGTCTTTTCTCTGTGCACATCTATCTCTGCATCCAAATTTCCCCTTTTTATAAGGACACCAGTCATATTGGATTAAGACACACCCTAATGACCTCACTTAAACTTTATTATCTATGTAAAGACTTTATTTTCAGATAAGATGGCATTCAGAGTCACTGAAGTTTAGGACTTTAACATATTTATTTTTAGGAGACACAATTTAACCCATAACAGGTGGATAAAGCACAAAGAGACCAGTCCTTTAAAGCCAAAGAAACTGCAAGTTTTAACCCAGGAGAGAGCTGGTGGCAGCCCTTGCCATTTTAACTCTTCTCTCTGCCACAACATGGCAGAAGAACAATGTTCAAAAGAATTAGTAGAGAAAAGTAAAAAAAAAAGACTAAATCATGCCCCTGTTCCCTCTTTAAAACAAATCTGGCCTGCTATTTTGCAGAAGGAGGAAAAGGCAGAAAGTATCATGACAAAAAGCACTACAGTTTTCAAATTAGTGTTCCTAAAGTAAATGTTTTCATTTGTATATCAAAATAGTGTATCTTTTATGTTAAGAATCTACTTTGACCCCAAGAATTCAATTTTTGATGTAGTAATTCATTTCAACACTAATTATAAATCTGATTTTGCACACAGATGGTAATTACCCTCATGTCTTTAAATAGTTACCAAAAAAGTATTTAGGAGAATATTGCTAGAATTTTTGTTCCAACCCAGTAATAAGTAATTAACTTCCCAACTTTATTTTCTCTTTGTTTTTAGCCTGAATATAGAGGGGCAAAAGGAAATGTAATTCCCCTCGATACATGAATCAAATTTACTTAGCTTGGGTCTTGACAAACCTTCATTAAGATCTGTGATTTAAAGATGCCCCAAGCCTCTTGACAAGTGTTAGTTGAATTTACTGCATCCTATCAGACAATACTGAAACGTAAGGTGCATTATTATTATTTCAGAGGAAACATTAAAAAACTCAGATAAAACTGATAACATTTCCTTGGAAGTCATCTGTAATTAACATTCTCATAGGTAACTCTCTGTACATAGTGCTGTTGAATTGAGATTTCCAAGACAAAAAGACATTATATGTATCAAACTGCCTGGTCTACAAATGTTCATTTGAGGCATCATAAACTCTAGAGTCAGAGATTCTGTAACTCAACATGGACAAATAAGAGAGAAATCGTGTTTACATTCAGAAACTGCAATGTGGCATCCTTAAACAATTATGTCCTGAATTTCCCTAATTCCAGGAAGTTTTGATCCTTTTTCTTTATAATAGATAGATTCAGTAATAAAGGTATAAATATAGCATCTTTGTGGACACTGTGTACACCAAAACAGAAATGAAGTGAAACATGTTTGGCTGGAAAAACATTTTAAGTAAAAATATTTACCAATGAGTAAGTTTCCCATGCGAGGCACACAAGGGGTAACTATTTTTGCTGGATGAATTGACTGAAGGCTTCTATTGTTTGGGTGTTACAAAATGAACACTACAGTTAGGAACTTCCTCCAAGGGCCCAAACTGCAATCTTCTCATTGCAACTTTGAAAAAATGGATACATTTTTTATATATCATATATTTAAATTAATAATGTTTTGGAGAATAGAGTTGCAGATTCTATTTGAAATAGCAAGAAAACGTAACAATTTCCTAGGAATGGCTGTAACAAGTAATTACCTGATTGCTCTAAAGGAATCATAAAACTTTACAGAAGGTTATAAAAGAAAACTTGAATAAATGGAGAAATATATCATCTTAAATATGAAGACTAACTGTTGCCAAACATGACAATTCTTTCTAAACCAATGTGTGGGTTTAATGGGATGCAATTAAAAATAGAGTGGACTATTCTTTTACCTTGACAAAGTAATTCATAAGTTTATCTACCAGAGTAAATGAGCAAGAATATTCAAGGAAATTGAGCAAAAGAATGGTACTAAAATCAGAACTACTTTTGTTAATGATATAAATTGTAAAGTATAGTAATGAAAATAGTGTGGTATAAGTAATATTAACAGGTAATAGGAACTGAACCTCAACAACAGACACAAAAATTTAATAAATAATAAATTTAGCATCACAGATTAGTTGGAAATAAATGCTTATTCAATTAAAGAGAAGTTAAATAAATTTTGGAATAAAGGCTCAAACAGAGTTTTACAACAGTTCTTGGCCAAAATAAAGGCAAAACAGATATTTGATATACAGATATATTAAATATAAAAACAAGGGTCATCAATATTTTAGAAGCTCTAAAGCTATATTAGTTTGATTTTCATAGAAGAAAAAATAAAATGAATCACTAGGAATACCCAGTACAATTTACTGTGCCAGATATATTTTCTAATCAACCAACATCATGTAAGATTTGGAAGGCAATGAATATCTTTCCAACTTCTTGATTGTCTTGGGCCAAAAGTCTATCATTCAGATTCTCCCAATTTCCCCTTACAAAATCTTAGAAGCAACAGAAAATAATAACATTAAAAACCATGACTGACAGCCAACTTATTACCAGAATCCTAGAGAAAATTTTACCAGTGTATTTAATTTGTAGAACTAAAATGTCAAACACAATTGGCAGCTGACCCTGAAACAAGCTCTGTTCTTTCAAAAAAGAACAGACTTGCTAGCCCAAATGACAGCAGAGATTGGCTCGAGAGTGCTGCCAAATGACACTTAGCACCTCCCCCATGCCTGTCATTTACTCAGAAATCCAAAGTTGATGCCAAGCAGGACACCAGGCATTGCCCTCCACCCCACCTCCTTGGATGGCCCTCCACCAAGCCCACGGTGATGAGACCATCTTCCAGAGAACCGCAGGAAATTCACGAGATGCAACTGCCCAGGCCTTTGCAACCTAGGAAATTCTGCAGTAGTGCTACTGAGGGCTTATTGTCATTCCTATATAAGGAGGTCTTCAATATCCTATATTAATTATTATCAGAAAAAAATCACCATTTAAAATGAGTCCATGGATAATAGGAAACAAATTTTCACAGTGGATGATAATGAAATAATTTGATAGGGACTTTATCTTGTGAAATAACAATCAAAATGTATCAAGATAATGCATAAATATTATAGTAGAAAAGGCAGAATATTTTGGCTAATAGTTTAATGTTCAAACAAAATTATGTTACAATTGCAGCCGGAATTTTAAGTTTGACATTCACAGCAAGATCTTATAGTAGGATCCATTTTTTAACTAAAACGTTAATTTCACAATAATAATCAATCATATGTACTAGTAGAAATAATACAGAGAGATCTCGTGCAGCGTTTATTCCTAGTTTCATCAGAGGTAATATTTTGCAAAGCAATATCACAACCAGGATATTGATTTTGATGGAAACCACTGATTTATTTGGATATCTCCAGGTTTACTTGTATTCATTTATGTGTATGTATGTATGTATTTAGTTCTGAACAATTTAACACATATATAGATTGATGCACGTGTTTATCACCCTGTCAAGGTACAGAGCAATTTGATGACCATAAGAATCCCCTGCTCCTGTTATGCTCTGTTAATCTCTCTCCTTCTCCCTACCTTCACTCCATCCTCACTCTCCCAACTTCTGGCAGCCACTAATCTGTTTTATATTGAATTATTTTCTTTTTCACTTCAAGAATGTTATATAAGTGGAATGTTATATAAGTGGAAGCAAACTATGTGTATCATTAGTTGTTTTTTTTTTTCCTTTTTACTGTTGGGTGGTATTCCATGATATGGATTGGGGTCCCCCACCCCAGGGCCATGGACTGCTACAGAGCGACACAGCAGGAGGTGAGCAGCCAGCTAGCAAGCAAAGCTTCCTCTGAGCTCTACCTCCTGTCAGATCAGTGGTGGCATTAGATTCCCATAGCAGCACAAATCCTATTGTGAACTGCACATGTAAGGGATCTAGACGGCACACTCCTTATGAAAATTTAATACCTGGTGATCTGTCACTGTCTCCTGTCACCCCCTAGATGGGACCATGTAGTTGCAGGAAAACAAGCTCAGGGTTCCCACTGATTCTACCTTATGGTGAGTTGTGTAAGTACTTCATTATATCTTACAATATAAATAACAGAAATAAAGTGCACAATAAATGTAACGTGCTAGATTCATCCCCAAACCATCCCCCACACTGGTCCATGGAAAAAATTGTCTTCCACAAAACCAGTCGATGCTGCCAAAAAGGTTGGGGACTGCTGACATAGATGTCTCAGTTTGCTGAAGGATACCTGGGTTGCTTCCAGTTTGGGGTTATTACAGATAAACCTACTATAGACATTTTTATACAGTATTTGTGTGAACACAAGTCCTTATTTCTATGAGACAAATGCCCACGAGCACCACTGCTGGTTCATATGGCAATTACACAACTAGTGTTAGAAGAAACTGTCAAGCTCTTTGTTGGAGTGGCTGTGCCATTTTAGATTCTCACCAGTAGGTGTGTGTCCCTGGGTTTCTGTGCATCCTCACTGCAGTAGTAAGTAATACTGGGTAGAAGAATTTTGCCCACTTTACTCCTTTTTATTTTTTTGAGACAGAGTCTGGCTCTGTTGCCCAGGCTGGAGTGCAGTGGTGCAATCTCGGTTCACTGCAACCTCTGCCTGTCAGGTTCAAGCAATTCTCCTGTCTCAGCCTCCTGAGTAACTGAGATTACAGGTGCATGCCACCATGCCCAGCTACTTTTTGTATTTTTAGTAGAGGCAGGTTTCACCATGCTGGCCAGGCTGGTCTTGAACTCCTGACCTCGTGATCTACCTGCCTTGGCCTCTCAAAGTGCTGGAATTACAGGTGTGAGCCACTGCGCCTGGCCACCACTTTAATTTTCAAAATTGTTTTATTCTATGGCCTGTAACTATAGATATAAACCTTAGAATATGCTTATCTATGTAAAAAACACTTGCTTAGATTTTGATAAAAATTGCATTAAACCTTTAGAACAACTGGAAAGGAAGTGACATCTTTATACAGTTGAATCATCTAATCTATGGAAAAATAAGACTAATTTTTGCTACACAGTTAATAGTTTTCCCAAGATCCTCTCTCAGTCTTTTCCTATGTAAATACTTCCTCTTGAATTTTTATCATGTGAACTATATATATATTTACTTATTCATTTTTAATAAACTAGTCTAAAATAAAAGATCCTATTTTGTTATAATTTTGTTTCTATAATATTCATTCTGTAACGTGATTTTTATTCACTTTATTAAATTCCAAATCTTTTAGAAGATCCTAAAGTTTACTCTCTAAAGATGATTCATACTTGCATGATGTTTTGAGGATTGGCACATCCAAAAAATACCCCCAAACTAATAACATGACCCAATAAAGGAGTAGCTACAAGAGGAATACACAGTCAGTGTCGCTCTTTGTGATCATGTTAATTGTCATGGATTGAGTAGAAACCTTGGGTTTAGCAGAGATCAGTGCTCAAGGACTGTTTCTTAAGCTTTCTGTGGTGAAGGGCTAGTTTTTTCTTCCTCCAGTCCATTGATAATTGATAATTTTATAAAATGTCATAACGCCACCACAAAATCAAATAATTACAACAGTGTCCAACTGTTTATTCCTAATTTCTATACCTGTCTCATCTCAGGCTAATGATAAGCAGTTCACAGACCAATGTGAGCATCTGGACCAACCTGTGAGGAACATAGAATTGGAAAACCTTTGATTCCTGATGACTTACACTTTTATTATACAAGTCCTACGGTCACTTGAAGTTTAAATTACTGTATTTCAGGCACCAGTTTCTACTGTTTCAAAATGTTAAATAGCCAATGGAATTTGGTGAAAATTTTACCTCAATCCAGCCAGGTGGATCTAGATGCATTTCTGAGAGACTGGGACAACTGTTTCCAAAATGGGGCCATGACCAGGGTTGTAGAGTTATAAAAAAAAAATCCCACATAATTGCTAGAGTGGTATTTGGCTAGCTGATGCTCAGACATCCTAGTATTTGAAATTTATGATGAGAAAAGAATAGGAGAAAAGAAGAAGAAGCACCTGAAGTGACAATGCACAGCATACTCATTCAAGGTAAGTACTAGGTGCCACTCTGCCAATTTATTGCTTGGATATGACAGTAGAAGTCATGCTGCTTAGACTTTCTTGGAAACTATTTTGTAATCTTGCACTGCAGATAGTGAATACTGTCAAGGGTGATGCAATCACCTTGTCTGTTGACAAACATTAAGTTCCTCCCTAGGGGAGTAAAAGACGGAAAACAGAAAACATCAGAAATAAATATCATTCTGGTCACTCTAGTTAGAAAATCCTTCATATATTAAAATAAACAAACTCCAAGGCTTCAGAAATCCATAAGAATGAAAATGAGATTCCATTGATAAAAGTAGTTTAGGACATATTAGGCAAACTGCACCAGAAAACCAAAAAATGGTTTTTAAAGTTGAAAACAGTTCAAATCTCATTGGTAATAAAAGAGATAAATATAAACACGACAATATTTTGTTTTATCTATCAAACTGTCAATTTGTTTTTGGAATAAAATAGAGTGTTTGTAATAATACACATGAGAGGTGTTTTAATTGTTAACGATGAATGTTGAAAAAAATCCTAGTTAGTGGGAAATTATCCAGTCTCTTACGACAAACAGCCTTATACATAGTTATTTCTTTCACATAGAAATAACTTTATAACTTGCATATAAAGTTATTTTTTTATAATCTTGGTACATAATGTGAATGATGAACTAAGATTATAATCAAAGAAGTACAGGATTGTTTATATATAATGCTTATATTTATATTACTGATGAATTAAAATCATTAATTATCATTAATGTGCTCAACACCGCTAATCATTAGGGGAATGCAAATCAAAACCACTGTGAAATATCATCCTACCACATTTAGAATGGCTATTATCAAAAAGATGAAAAATATCAAATGCTGGTGAGGGTACAGAGAAAGGGGAATGCTTACTAACTGCTGATGGGAAGGTAAAGTAGGACAGCCATTATGAAAAACAGTAATGGAGGTCCCTAAAAAACTAAAACTAGTACTACTATATGATCCAGCAATCTCACTGCTGTATATATATCCAAAAGAAAGGAAATCAGTATACTGAAGATATATCTACACTCCCATGTTTATTGCAGCACTATTCACAATAACCAAGATATGTCCATCAACATGTGAATGGATACATACACAACATATGAATGGATAATGTGGTAGAGGGTGTTACTGAGCCACGAGAAAGAATGAAATGCCATTTACAGCAACACGGATGAGACTGGATGCCATTATGTTAAGTGCAATGAGCCAAATGAAATACTGCATGTTCTTACTCATATTTAGGAGCTAAAAAAGTAGATATCATGGAGGTAGTGGTAGGATGGTGATTACCAGAGGCTGGGAAGGGAGGGTGTGGGGAATGAAGAGAAGGTGGTAAATGGGTACAAAAATATAGTTAGATGGAAGGAATAAGTTCTAGTATTCAACATTATAGTAGGGAAATTATAGTTAACAATAATTTATTGTATATTTTGAATAGGTAGAAGAGAAGAATTTTAATGGTCCCAAAACAAACAGAAAAGATAAATGTTTGACTTTGTGGGTATTCCAATTGCCCAGATTTGATCATCACATATTGTATGTATCAAAATATCATTTTATCCAAAACTATGTACAGTTATGTACATTTTATTATACATCAATAAAAATAAAAATATTAATATAAATGTTGACAAATTCATATTACGTGTTCATTAAATGCTACTTTTAAAATAGTTGTGTGAATTGGTATCATGTATACAATATAAGGCATTCACAAACAATCAGGATAAAAATCCTTGCGATAATTTTACTTTCAAAACAAATTTAAATATGAAGAAATTTTACATACAATGATAATTATAGTGCTGTTTAAAATTATTAAAAATGAAAAAATCCCTAAGTGTTCAATGTATTGAATTTACCTATTCACTTAAAATCATGTTAAAAGAAAATTTAATGGATTGGCTAATTGTACTTAATATATTCAGTAAAAAAGGCAGGATAATAAATTCTATGTAGAGAATGCTTCTAGTAACAATTCAGGACTGAATTTCTCAATTCCTGGCATTGAGTTTACTTCACTAAAGAATCAAGGAAGGTTTTCTGGAGAATGCAAAGAAATTGATTCCTAAATACAAACGCATATGTGGTTTCCCACATTTTACTACAGAAATAGAATAAATGGACAACGCTTTTTGCCCAGTGCTTAATTTCATATGCCAGTTTTTTTTTATTGTATTTTATATTCTATTCTGAGTCTTTGACGAGTGTACGCTAGCTTAATGAACAACCAGATAGGTTATATATGTCCTGTGTGTTTACTTATGGGTTATGTGAGTATGTGCATGTGTGTGGGTGTGTGTACTCTCCAGAATATTTATTTATATGTACACATATTTGTTTTATTTATATTAATCTCCTGCTACCTGTCATTTTCTCTCTCTCTTATCTACCTATCTTTTGTCTATCAGATCTATCAGATCACTCTGTGAGCTGCAGATCAACATACATACACATGAGTAGACACTCTTTATGTTTGCTGTGCTAGAGTTCATATTTGCAGCTACTGTTCTTCTTGGTTACAATACTGATATGTATTTCCTTATGATCCTAAGTAAAATCTCTTGAGTTTAGGGGCTTTTGTTTTCACTTTTTGTTCATTTGCTTGTTTGCATGTTATTTGAAAGGAAACTTCTTTGTGTTCCAAGGATATTTTATAAAAATTCAGTTATTTCTAAAGCACAGTTTGGGGAGTACTACTGGGTAATTAATAACAACATGTACATAGACAAACACTGTGATCTAATTTATTCTGTAACGTGATTTGAAATTGGTAGCTAATTTTGACTACATTAGGTGCACTTCTGCATTCACAATTTTAACCAGAAAACTTAGTTGGAAGGCATTACATTTTCATTAATTCGAGAACACAAGCTTTGCATTTGTCTTCTTACTAGCTGAAACAAGTTACTAAGGACACAAGAAGACCAATTAGTGAGGGGTACATATTAAATAAATCCAAAGCAAAGGAATGAAGATAAGCCAAAATGAAGAGACTTTCAAAATTTGCATGGCTAATGTAACACATTTAAATACAAGGTTAATATGAAATGTACTTTTCCTTTCATGACTGAAGGTTTGAGCCTGTTTTTGGCTCAAGAAGATGAATATAGGGTAGTACTTCCTGTGCATCTGCTAAAAAAGACACAAGGGTCTCATTTTAGAAATAATGCTATCCTCAATTCTAACATATTAGATAATGTCAATAAAAAGGACGTTGCAAATACCAACACTATATTTGCCTCCCTTGTATTTTAATTAACTTTGATATGAAGCCTTTTATGATGTTGAAGATTCTAAAGATGCCAAATTATGGAGTCACTCTACGTTATTTTTTCTTAAGTAATAAACCAAAACGTTTAGAAACAACAATAAAAGGATGGGGAGGCAAAGTGTAACCTTGAGCTTTATGTATTAAAACTACATTTGATATTCTGTCTTATTATATGAAGATAAAGTGGAGATTGTATTTATTCCATTAGTTGAAGGTTTCTTGGTTTCCACAGTATTGATATCTTGTTAGGATGGTACCCTCTGCACTGTAGATTGTTTATTAACACCCCTGGCCTCTCCGCATTAGCTGTAACTGGCAGCTCTGTGTTTAAACAATCAAAAAGGTATTTAGATGTTGTCAAATGTCCCATGGGTCGGAGCATAAGATCACGTTCAGCTAAGAACCACAGTCTTAGCCCATCAGTCAGTCATTCTGAGATCTTACTTTGCATCCAGCACTGTGCTGAGTGCAGCAGACAGAGCAATTAAAATGCAATCTTGGCTTCAAGAGGCTCAACTTTAGAGACATGAACAATCAAATAATGGGTGTGGCACTGTAATCTTCACTAAAGAATCAAGGAATTTTTTCTAGAGAATGCAAATGAATTGAGTTCTGAATTATAAGTAATATTTAACTTGCTTAGTAATCTTTATAAAGCCATTTAAAGGAATGTAGAAAGGCAAGATTCAATGAATGATCAGGCATGTTAAGAGAAAAGGGAGCTGCATGTTAAAATGGAGCAAGGCATATTGGAAATTGAGATTGGACAATTTCGTTTCCAAATAAATTACTCTAAAAACTATAGTAAGTGAATAACAGAATAAAGAGTGAATGAAAAGTTGGCAGGTGCCACTTGGCAAGTAAGAACATCTCAGTTTTGAAATGTGAATTGTGTTATATAACCTCATTCAATTACATTGTTTCAAAAATCAAGGAATGGGGCAAGCTATTTTACTTTAAGAAGTCCCTGTCTTCCCTTTGTCATATTTTTTTAAGAAGTACCTTTTTAGTGCTCAGTGTTATTTATGAACATGTAGACCACAGACAAATTAAATATTTTATGATATATGAGTATGTTTATATTCTGCTGACCCAGATTATAGGAAGAACAGAAAGATCAGAAGAAAAACCAATTGTTTGCTCTGTAACTGTTTGATCCATTTAATACTAATGGAATTTCAATAAATGATTCAAATGAGCAAATATTTTAGAAGCTTATCATGTGTCAGTCCATTAATTTCAGGAAGATGATGTTTGAAATACAACCTCTGACCTATGGGAATATTCAGTCTGATAAGAATATTGCTCGAACAAAATCAGTAGTAACAAACATTTTTACTTTTAGCTCATATTAGGTACTGGGCAGTATACTAAGGTCTAGAGATGTAAAGACAGAACACAATCCTCCCCTATATGTGCTTGCTGGCTGGTAAGAAAATAGACATCATTGAAAATCTGAAAGCTGTCCCTGGGGTCAACAGGGAGAAGTCATAGAAATTTGTTCTACCACTCCAGACTCTGAAAATACTCACCACCCTTAAAGACTAGATATCTCCATTATTTCCAGAATATCAAAAATCAAGAGTTGCCATCTGGGTGAATTAGATATTATAGTTGCTCAGACTTGGTATAGGCATTACAAAGACTGCTTAACATGAGGAATACACACAGGTGAACCTCAACTTTGTTGTTCTCACCCCAAATCCTGAGAGTAGATTATATCACATTGTTAACCTCACTCAGTGGGAGCTCCCTGCCACATCTACATCATCCACATCAGCGATGGTCCAGGCCTAATAACTAGATAGGGCTGTGGTTATAGTGTACAATGAATACATCATCCAGTTTCTGTGACCCCAGTAATCTCAATTCTTACCTTACACATGGGAATACACACAAGAATGAGTATGTGTACATCACATTGTATAGTTAGAGACCTGAGACACATCTTCATCAGAAGAGACCTGAGGTTATTACATAATCATATGAGAAATTAAACTAACAATAAGCTTTCAACTTCAGGTCAGAAAAATCTGAGTTTAGCATATGTCAGACTGCGAAGTTGAGTTGAGAGAGGCCAACGAGTAAAATAAGACACCTTGATAATTTTGGCTAAGTCAGTTACAAGGGAACAGAAGGAACTTCATGCAGTAGTCCATAGGCAGGAAGAGAACTGAGTCATGTGTTGAGATGTGATCATTCTTATTACACTGTTTTCTCATTAATCTCATGCCAGGGAAATAAGTCTCTTTCATTTCCATTTTAAGTTAGAAAAAAAAATTCCCAGAGGGTCCAGAAAAAAAATAGCATGGAATTGCATGTAGATTTATGATGAAACAAATGAACCATACATCTAAGAACCCTCACGTTCATGGGCCTCTCCAAGAATCTGAGAAGGGTCCCAGGAAAGCATCCATATGATCATATGCTTTTGTTAAATCTGTAGAAGTTGGGTGTTTGAACCAAAATCTATTGACTACCATTGTTTTTTATTCTGACTTCATTTTTATCACATTTCCCTTTGTGTAGGGTAAATATGGAGTGGCTTCATCTTTGGAATCTCTGCTAAGGGGAAGTGCTATTGGGAAAGCATGTAATTAGAGGAATATATTTATTTGTGCATGGTTAAAGCATTGCTAAGTCTCCAAAGTTTGTGAACGGCTTCAAGGAACTTCCCTCCCTACTACTGTACCATCTCATCTGGTGCAGAGAGAAGAGCATTCTTGCAATATAATGACACCTGGCACAAAAATCATTTGGGCAATGGAGGAGAAATAGTGTTTACAATGTACAGAATCCAGTAGCAGATCATGTTAATGTGTCCCCTGACCTATTCAGATCTCATTTTACCATTTTATACGCTGCCTCCTTTGGTATAGAGAGCCAGGCATGCCTTGGCTGGGAATACAGCCAATTTCTGACTGGCCTGCAGTGGAATGAAAATTCAGCTACCTTTGTACCTGGCCAAAATACTGCTGAGATCAAGACTGCTATCCCCTGGGGACTTTGTCTGATATCCCAGACATCCTTGGATGTCTTCCTTCTCTTCCTTGGGAGAATTTTTTTATTTAAGTAACTTACAGGAAAAAAAAAAATGAATCTTAGAGTTTGTTCCTGGGAAAACTGATTTAATACAAGCCAAAGGTTATTTGCAATATTTGTGGAATTTGTCAGCTTTCTACAATTATAGTTCAATATAATTTCTTCTACTTCTGTGAATAAATGTTTACTCCTGAACCTAAGTTTATAATTTTATACTACGTTTTTACTTTTTTCGTTTTTTTATTATACTTTAAGTTCTGGGGTACACATGTGTATCATGCAGGTTTGTTACATAGGTATACACATGCCATGGCGGTTTGCTGCATCCATCCCCCTGTCATCTACATTAGGTATTTCTCCTAATGTCCCCCCACCCTCTGCTATCCTTCTCCTAACTCCCCCATCCCCCAACAGGCCCCGTTGTGGGTGATGTTCCCCTCCCCATGTCCATGTGTTCTCATTGTTCAACAACCACTTATGAGTGAGAACATGCGGTGTTTGGTTTTCTGCTCTTGTGCCAGTTTGCTGAGAATGATGGTTTCCAGCTCCATCCATGTTACTGCAAAGGATAGGAACTCATCCTTTTTTATGGCTGCATAGTATTCCCTGGTATATATGTGCCACATTATCTTTTTCTTAAAGAGAAATAGTAAAATTATATGATTTAATTCCCCCTAAGCCTTTATCTGCCATGCATAGAGTAGAGTGGACATGGGGATTCATCTATATGTGGTTTTGGTGAGTAGGAACCTGAAACAAAGAGTCAAGGAGGTGAAACATCAGTCCTTACAGAGCCAACATCATGAAAGATACTCTCCCCAGTAACACCAAGGAAACAGTCCTTGGAAGTTCTAATACAAATCAATGTGACTGATGACTCCTAACTTACAGCATATATATATATATATTTTTAAGCATTAAGTTACCTGAATTATTATTTGGTCCATTATTTAACAAACCATACTCAAGAAAAAAACCAAAGAACAGTCAGATTACAGAAAACTAAATTCAGAAAGATCAGTGAGAACAAGCTTGATAGCAGGGAAATAAAGGTAATTGAGTATCTTCTAAATTTAACGATTTAACACAATCTATGCATCCAGTTTTGCTTAAAGTCCCAAAGTTCTGCTAATGTTTACTATTTGACATCACATATCATCTGAATTAGAAGCAGATGATATCTTATTCTGAATATCATCATTTACACTCTACCTTCCAAGTTGATAATTAAATTTTTAAAAATATTTCATAGGTAATATTTTTTGAGACATTATAGTACATTTAAGTTTGAGTGAGTTACTTAATCTGATTAATTTCCACAACAAAATATTTCCTCTCTTATCTATGTTTTAGGGAATATTATATAAATTATGTGATACATGAAAGATTTTAAAATGCAATTCAAATCATGTGGTCTGCAGAATGATTGAAGTTTAATAATTTTAATATATTTCATAAATGTTCATTAAGTTTTCTAATACTTTAAGTCATTTATTTTCATTCTAGAGATAAATCATTTAAGAAAAATCTTTGTATTGATATTCTTACCTTTCTTTGAATAGAGATTTATAGGCAATCATAATTTTATACTATATTAAATTGTTTTATAACATATCATCTAAAAATCATTTTATCCATTTTAGTACACCAAATCATTTTTATTTTTCTTTACACCTAATCATTCTTTCCTTCTTCTTTTATCTCTTTTTATCATGTATTCAATATTTTTTAACACAAGTATCTCATTACTGCTATCTGATATATTTCATTATTACTTCTGGTTTTTTTTGGTCTTTTTTAACTTATTTATTATATCTTTTACTTGCATACAATATAAATGTTTAAGATTGTAAATTTTCTATGATCACAATTTTTACATTCAATATTTTAATATATATTGTTTTCATTATTGTCTTTCTATAGTTACGACATTACTTCTTTATTCTTCAACCCAAAAACTGTTGAGAAGAATTTTTCTCTTTATAGTGTGCACGGTATGGTTTGGTTTCTTTATGGTATGGTTTCTTTTTCTTTACTGCCTGTGTGTATATGTATGTATATACACACATATACATATAAACACATATACATATGTGTATATACATACATATATATATGTATGTGTGTGTGTTTTCACTTGTTATTCCAGATTGTGACTAGCAAAGGTAGCCTATAGGATGCTGATTTTTATGGACCTCTTGCAATTTCCTTTCAATATACAATATGAGTGTTTTAAAAGATATTCCATGGATTCTTACAAAGGATGGGATAGAATTTGATATTATTTCACAGAAGTATCCTTATTACATTTTTCTAAATCACTTATAGAGTTATTTATTTTCTACTTAATTTTTCAAGTGGTTTCAGGAAGTTATATATTTTCTTATTCCATAATACTTTTCCATCAGCTCTGATTTTTCAATCACAAATTTCTATGCTTTATTTTTAATTCTTGGATCCATCCTCACATATCTATTTTTTTCTCTTATTATGTTTTACCCTTTTGACTTTTAGTTTCTCAAGTTTACTTTGTACTCTATTGGTTTGATTTCTGTAATATCTAACACAGCATTTTATGTATGTATGGATGGTTTAAATTTAACAATTTTGTTTTTTTTTTTT
>CAUYLG010074391.1:0-10234 GCA_963573385.1 Cacajao melanocephalus | reverse complement strand
TATACATATACATATACATATACATATACATATACATATACATATACATATACACATACACATATACATATATATATATATGTATATATATATATATATATATACATATACATATATATATTAGCTGGGCATGGTGGCACGCACCTGTAGTCTTAGCTACTTGGGAGGCTGAGGCAGGACAATTGCTTGAACCCGGGAGGCAGAGGTTGCAGTGAGCCGAGATTGTGCCACTGCACTCCAGCCTGGGCAACAGAGCAAGACTCCGTTTCAAAAAAAAGAAGAAAGTAAAACAAAAATAAACTCAAATGTTAATGGGACATTATATGTCCAGGTTCCACCATCACAGAGGTAAGGACAGTGTAAGTGAAAGTGCCTGCTGCATTAGATGCCCCCTGGCCTGGCGTAGCTGCAGCATGGGGTAATTCAGGTGGGATCGGGATGGGTTTCTAGCCAAGAGAGGCAGAACTAGAAAGAAAAAAGTTGAGCAGAAATCAAAATCTGGACAAAAATAGCACATTTCATAATCGACAGATGAAGTAAGCATGGTAGGAGAGGAAGAGTGGGAGTTCTGGAGCTGGGAAGACAGGTGCTCTGGCCTGTCTGGTCGTGTGGGACTCATCTACAAATGGGGAATAAGTTCCAGGAGGCTCCTTGTCTGTGCATGGAGGGTTGCCATGGCTGCTTATGAGTCTGGGCTGGGGACTGTGTAGGTACCTCTCTCCTGCGGTCTTTTTGACAGGTTGGCAAGGAAGAGGATATTTATTTCTATTTTACAATTTGGGCAAACAAGGCTCTGGGAAGTGAAATAACCTTCAGGTTACATGGCTAAGTGGTAAAGCCCGGTTGTGAGTATAGGTTTTCTGTTACAATTTTTGGGGTGGAGAGGGACTCTCTCTTCCCTGACCCAGCTGTCTTGGTATTTATACGTATATACTGTATACAGACTTCACTGTTTCCCAAGTAGAGATATGTTCATATTTCTGTGAATTTATTATGTCTAACTTTCATGAACAAATGTCCCTACCTCTGTTACTTTTTAATCTAAAAGGATGCTTGCTGAGCATCCCTGTGGTCCCAGTACAGTATGTTGTTAGCAGGACTGGCCTCTAAGCTGTGATGACAGTCCCCTTGTCTGATGATAGCAAGCAGAGAAGCACAGGTCGTTCAAGCTGGGCTCTTAGCACGTGTTCCTCATAAGAAAGCTGATCAGCATTCCACTCTGACATGTCAAAGACAGGAAGGAGCTTTCTTTCAGCTCTTGTCTTTTGTAGTTCCACTGATGGAACTAACTTAGTGACAGAAGATCCTTTAGCGAGCTACCAATGTGGGTAATTGAGCCTCTCCCTGTCCAGGGTTGAATCATGTTGTTCCCTTAGTAAATCTGGATGCTAGCCCTGATCTAATTGTTAGGGTGTGTGACTTGAGTCAGTAGCTTTAACTTTTTCAGCCTCAGTTTTCCTAACTACAAAATGAGTGTAGGCTAAAAGACCAAAAGGCCTCCCACATATACTAAGCTAGCTGGGCACTAACCTTGCACGTCTGGGAAGGAATGGCCACATGAGCACTTTTCACCCCAAGGACATGTTACTTCTCTTCTTCCAGCATTTTTTTTTTTTTTTTTTTTTTTGAGTTGGAGTCTCGCTCTGTTGCCCAGGCTGGAGTGCAATGCCGTGATCTCGGCTCACTGCAAACTCTGCCTCCCAGGTTCAAACAGTTCTCCTGCCTCAGCCTCCTGAGTAGCTGGGACTACAGGCGTGTGCCACCATGCCCATCTAATTTTTGCTTATTAGTAGAGACGGGGTTTCACCATGTTGGCCAGGCTGGGCCATAAGTTATCCGCCACCCTCAGCCTCCCAAAGTGCTGGGATTACAGGTGTGAACCAACACACCCAGCCCTCTTCCTACAGTCTCTTAAGATTTCTGTTAGTCAGAGACACAGTCTGCCAAAGGCTAGGGCCCTTTTGTCAGTTTTCTCGCCATAGTTTCCCCTAGAATGGCCCTAATTGCACTTAACATGCACAGTGGATATGACAACCTGGGAGTAATTGGGTGGTGTCCACTTCCCAAAGAACCAAAAAATCCCTGGATCTAAATGTTCTTTGAATATCCATCGATGGTTTTTCTTTTGTTACATAGGATGACTTGATGAGATTGATAATACTAATATTATTCTTCAGGCCTTTCCTCCTCAGACCTGTCACTGTTATAAAGGATTATTTTTTGAATTTTCTCAGTGTTACTTCCATGTGTCCTCCTTTATTATGATTATTAGTTCACTTCATTTTATTAAAGATAGTGTAATTTGGAGTCAGTGCTTCGGTCGCGTTGATTTAAGGGGAAGTGAAGCTTACAGATTTACTATAATTTTGTGTCTATAACATCTACAATATTTATGGCATTAATTTTGTAGTGCAATGCATTGTGTACCGGAACAGCATGTTATATGCATGAATGGTGGTGCCTTGACTGAAAAATGTGTCCTGTGGTAGCTTTGTCCTCAGGCATGTGACTAAATATGCACACAGATTAAATGACCAAGTGAGTGTTCAGAAACCTCAGGCTCTGACAGGCAGCCGTGGGAGGCCAGTGTTCAGCGTGGTAGACCATGTGCCTCCTGTACTTCCATTCATCTCTTCAATCCATTCCTGCTTCAGCTGTGCCCCAGTTCAGCTGTTTATTTCCCCCACTGGGTCGTTACAGAAGGCTCCTGTTTTACTCTCTGCCTCTGAGTTGACACAGCTATTTCATCTGCCAGTCATCCTCTTGCTCAGGGATCCTACTTGCGCTCCATTGCCTGTATCAAGTGTAGACACTCCGGGCTGCCATCCCTGGCTCTTGACCCACTGCCCATGGAGCTTGTCTGAAACCCTCCCACCCCTCTGCCTGGTTCACTTCTACTCGTGTCTACAGCACATTAGACTCTACTACTTCTTACAAACTCATCCTTCCTTCAAAACCTGTTCCTTTGACAAAGAATCCCTAGGCTTCAGGGATTTCTTCTTCCAAACCCTAGCAACTCCTAGCACAGCCTAATGTATTATTAGTTACCTATTGCTGTGTAACAGATTCCTCCATACTGTGAAACAACAAATGTGTATTATCTCCCATAATTTCCGAGGGTCAGGAATCTGGGAGTGGCTTAGGTGGCTTTGGCTCAGAGTTGCTCTCGAGGTTGTGGTCAAGCTGTCGGCCACAGCTGCAGCCTTTGGAATGCTTGACTGGGCTGGAGGATCCACCTCCAAGCTCGCCTGTGAGGCTCTTGGTAAGAAATCTCACTTCTCCACTCCGTCCTCTCCGTGGGGCTACTCAACATCATGTCAGCTGGATTTTCTAGGGTGAGCGATGAAAGAAAGACAAACAGAAGACTAAGATTGAAGCTGCAGTGCCTTTTATAACCCAATCTTGGATGTAAAAACCGTCACTCCTATTTGTCACACTGACTGCTACCTTTGATACAAGGTGGGAGGTGACTGCTCAAGGTGTGAATACCAGCAGGTGGGGTTGTTAGGAGCTGTGTGGGAGGCTGGCTGCTACACCTGCCTTATTATTACTATTATTTTGCATGTGTGTGTTCTGTTTTGCCAGCTACCCTGGTAGTGTTTAAGTTTGCAGGCTGGTCTCATTGACTGTTATGGCTCCCTTACTTCATACAAAGTGCTTTTTATGAAGATACGTACATACGTACTTGTCTTCAAAATAATCTGTTGCCCTCCCCTCCTTTTCTAAGAGATAGAGGTAACTGGGACCCAGAAGGGTTGATTATCTAAGTAGTCAGCTACTATGTGACAGAGCATGTGAATTCACTCCTAGGTCTTTAAATCTAAAACCTGTGTTCTTTCCATTATATTAATGGTATGCTGATTTTGCTTTTTTTTTTTTTTTTGTACTTTAAGTTCTAGGGTACATGTGCAGATCTTGCAGGATTGTTGCATAGGTACATGCATGCCATGGTGGTTTGCTGTCTCCATCCCCCCACCACCTATATGTGGCATTTCTCCCAGTTTTATCCCTCCCCAACCTCCCTGCCCCCGCCCCCGCGCCCCCCCCCCACCGATTTTGCTTTCTATAACATATTTTCTACAACCCACCTCTTGTCTTTCAGCATTGGTGTTAATTAAAAGGAACAACTTGTAAGCTCCCAGTGATTGCAGGGAAGTATTTGTGTATAACAGTTTTAAGATGGGAAAAGTTTCTGAGAAATTGTCCTAACCAACTAAAACCTCATCTTCCTGGCCTTCATGTGTTCAGCAGTTGCCTATCCAAAGCCTCTGATTTATTTGACTGTTCTACTGATCAAGGGAGCTTCAGAGGTCCATAGAGTACCATGTTTTAGCAGTTTTTTTCTTATTAAGTCATCTGGGGAGATTCAGCTGGTCACTTCCCACCGCAAGAAACTTTCCACTGTAGGGCTTTGCTCATCTGTTTCTAACAAGGGATGCTCTTGCAAAGAGTTTTTGGGTTTCCTAGGCTTGATGGGGTTGGGCTGTAAATTAAATTAGAAACTCTCCCAATAACGTGCTCTGGATACTGTGACTTAGCTTCAGAGGGATGTTCTAGGAAAAAAAAAAAAGAGAGAAAAAAGTCTTTGCTGTACTCCCAAGCACAAAGTTATGGTGGTTGAATTCAATAAAGGAGCTTTGATTTTCTTTTTCATTTTGAACAAAATACCATTCCCTTTGGTTGACTTTGAAAATGTGTAGTGTGTAGGTTTCTAATTTCAGTTATTCGCCCTTTCTTTTCTACAAAAAGGGGAACACTGCAGGTGGCTTTCTAAAACTTGAACACCTCGAGTTTTTGTGTTCCCTCTCATGATCATCTTTTATATCTGCAGGGGACATTACTTATTCTTGTAATGATCTTTAGATTTTTGGCTTATTGGCTAAAGATACATCTTTTTGAAATAATTTTACTCAAGTATGTCTTCTAGCCCCCAGTGGTTGGAGGAATTTTGAGTATTGTTTTCCAAGCTCTTTTCTTATCTCTGCATAGAGATACTTTTTATTTGTTACCTGCAGTGGCCATGGGGTGGTTTAATGTTACATGCTTCTCCACAATGAGTTTCCCTAAAACAGAATTTTTTGGATCTCTTTAAAGAGTCTGAACATACTGGGAGGAAATGAAAAAGGGATTTGTAAAAGAACTGAGAATGATCTTTCTCAAATACTTTTATGCTTCTGGGTGTTAGAAGGTTGTTTTCTGTATAGATTGACATATAGATTGACGTTTTCTTTAGTGGCTATACTATGAATCAGATTCCTTCCTCTGGAGCTCTGGGAAAACTCCCATTCTGATGACAGTTGAATTGTCTTGCTAGTTTGTTTTTACATGTATCTAGATCCAGACTTAGGTAAATAATACACACACACACACACACACACACACACGTAGAAATATCTGCAAATACAAAAT
Source organism: Cacajao melanocephalus (assembly GCA_963573385.1). Taxonomy (NCBI): domain Eukaryota; kingdom Metazoa; phylum Chordata; class Mammalia; order Primates; family Pitheciidae; genus Cacajao; species Cacajao melanocephalus. The sequence goes on along the minus strand of CAUYLG010074391.1, from coordinate 4,825 downwards.
ATTTCCAGAAACTTCTATATGTGCTGTTCCTTCTTACTCTCACCTCCAATGTAAATGGACATTTGAACATTTAGGGAGCAGTTAACTGGAAATCCTCAAGAGGAGTTACTTGATCAGGTATCTTTGGGCACCAGTTTTACGTACATTTTACAGGGCCCATCTAATTGTAATTGCCAGGAACACCATAGGTAGGACAGGTTTAGCAGAAGGAAAACATAGTTTGGGGCCGGGAGGTGAGTGCCCCTGAGAGAAACAGAAATCTGTTTTGCTCCTAGAAGGAAGGTACACAAATCTAGAATGGGTACTTGCAAAAGGAATTAAGATGGCCTGTGTGTATTGACCTCTTCACCTTCCAATATGTATATTTTTGCTTATAATAAGCGTGCCAGTAATCCTAATTGTTAATATGTATAGCACTCCGCTATTCTTTCAGCAGTCGTACATTTTATCTTCTTTAGCCCTCACAAAATCCTTGCCTCCCAGTCCACCTCCTCACCACCATGAAGTCATACGTAATTTTCATTTTGTAAAAGAAAAAGGTAGAAGTTCAGTGGCTAAGTGATGTACATAGCTAAAAGTGGGAAACTGGGGTCTCAAACCCAGGCCTTTTTGACTTCTCATTCAGTACATTATGTGACTCTGCTCCTAACCTAAGTGGGCATTCACTAGTTTGACTTCAAAAAAAGGAAGATAATACATTGGATACTTCGGTTCCCTCTTTTATCCCTGCTCCCAGATTCCATGAGGGCAGAGTCAAAATCATGTATATGTTTTTGTATCTCTTAATTTCTACTTCATTCTTGGCATGACAGGAACATTGGAAAGTATCCAAGTTTAAAATATATCCAAAAATTATTTGATAATTCACTTCAAAAGATGGAGCCCATTTTTCTCTTGAATGTGGGTTGGACCTAGTAACTTGCTTCTAATGCATGGGAAAAAGTGGAAGTGATAGCATGCAACTTTATAGACTAGTTGTTAAAGGCACTGTGGCTTCCTCCTTGCTCTCTTGGATCACTTCCTGTGGGGGAAATTAGGTGCTATCATGAGGACACTTGAGATATCTTACATAGATAGATCCCCATGTGTTAAAGAAGCAGTGCCTTCTGCCAACAGCCAGTGAAGAACGAGTCCTCTCTGGCCAGTGACTTGGAAATAGATTTTCAGCCCCAGTCAAGCCTTCAAATGGCTGCAGCTCCAGCCATGAGTGATGTCACTGCAGCTTCATGAGAGAGCCTGTGCAGGAGATGTGCAGCCCTGCTGCTCTTGGATTGTCAGCTTAGAGAAACTAAAAGATAAGACATGTTTATTGTTATAAGTCCCTAAGTTTGGGTGTTCTGCCATTTAATAATAGAAAACTAACGTAGAAATAGATGGGTGGTAACTCAGACTGCACCAGGTTTCTGATGTTTCTGATAGTGACTTGATACGAAGTGTGATTTGTTGGCAGTGGCTACTTAGTTGTTTTGTTTTCTTTCAACTATAAAAAAAAATGTGTGGCAGTTTTGTGTGTTTCTCAAATAAGACAGTCACCTGGGGGTCATTTAAAAATACGGAATCCAAAGCCCCAGACTCATGACATGGAATGTCCTAGGAGTACGTTTTGGAATCTATATTTTTTTGCAAAACGTTTTGAGATGATTCAGATGCAGTCAGCCCAGACTCATCCAAGGAATGTCCTTTGGAAATTGATGAACGAGAGCCCTTTCCCTGGATTCAGCCTGACAGTCAAGATTTGCTACAGGATTCCTCCATTTCAGTTCTCTCTCAGGAGCTCATCTTCATGCCTCTGCTGAGGGGGTCTTGTTTTAGAATGATGAACAAACCAGATCTGCAGCTCGTTCTCCCCTTGAGCTGCGTCCCATGCTTGGCGGGAAGCCCGTGTTGGACAGGGTTGGAAGACTGCTTGTTCAGGCCTTGAATGTGACCAGAAGCTGAGGAGGAGACACGTTCCAGTGCTAATGCTGAGACTGATGTGTGGTATTACTCTTAACAACAGGCATGTTTATGTGGGAATGTCTCTCCATATTTACAGACTTCAGAAGGCCCCTTTGGGAAAGAAAACCACTGAGAGGAGAGTAAGTAGCTGTGGAGAGCTCTCTCAGGAGGAAACTTGTTGGCCGCCCAGCGTGAAAGAAGAAGTCCTAATACTTACTCTGGTCAACAGATGCTGACATAGTTTTGGGCTCAAACAGGGCATGTTTTAAACGTGAATTTTTTAGTTAATGTCATAATCCTAATTTAAAATGGGTTCTTCAAGCATTATGACTGCACCCTGGATATGGTCTTTGATGTATGCCATTTGGATGTCCCTGCCAAGTGTTTTGGTGTTTCGTTGTATCATCTGCATTTTTTTAAAAAGGAAAAAAGTACGGATGGCTGAGGGTACCTGTTTCTCCCTATGAGCCCTGTTCTAGTACCTCTTCTGACACGAAGTAACTGTGTGACCTGGGGAAAATTAGTTACCAGCATGAAGATGAAAGTCTTTTCTTTAGAGAAAGGAGAAACCTAGGCAGGATGATTGATCCATCTAAACAATTAAATCTGTTCAGTGTTGGTATTAGCTTGCTAAGTCTGTCATAACAAAATACCACAGACAGGGTGGCTTAAACAGCAGAAATTTGTTTTCTCACAGTTCTGGAGGCTGGAATTCTACGATCAAGGTGTCATAGGTGTGGTTTCTCCTGAGGCCCTTCTCCCTGGCTTGCAGGTGGCCGCCTGCCTGCTGTGTCCTCACATGGCCTCCTTCTGTGTCTGTGTCCCCGTGTGCATCCAGATAGCTCTTCTTATAAGGCCACCAGTCAGATTGAATTAGGACTCACTCTAACAGCCTCATTTTAATTTAATCACTTCTTTAAAGGCTGTATTTCCAAATACAGTAATATTCTGAGGTTACTGGGGGTTAGGGCTTCAACATAAGAATTTGTGAGTCAACAACTTAGCCTGTAACAAGCACCCAGGTTGCATTTGTGTGTTAGAGGTCTGTGTGAAGCAATGGCTTGGGGTCGGTGCCGGGCACCTTTGGGTTTCTGTAGCAGAAGTAAAATAGAGTGAACTCCCTAAAGACATTTGGTCCGTTTCCTGCTTTTTCAGAAACACATTCTGAGATTACCTCTGTGTTAGGGAGTCACAGAATGCTACCTTCAAGGAATGCCCCCTATTTAGTATTAAAGGAAGCTGAAGTCCAGAGAGGGATAGAGCTCTGTGTATAATTAGATCTCTTGATTTATAACCCAGTTCCATCCACTCAGAAACAAACCAGAGCATATAACCATACTCTCTGACCTCACTATTGCCTCACTTGAACACCTCAGAGACACCCAGCTTAGGAGTGGTAGGACTTTTTTTTTCGACTTCGGAGAGGGAGGATATAATGGTGCTTCATTGGGAATGTGCTAGGAACATTCTGAAAATAGTGGCATCCTGTAATCAAAAGCTTTTTGTCTGAGAGAAGGCTTTTTTTCAATCCTTTCTTCTTGATCTTCCAAAGGAGGTCGGGTTTTTAGCCATGAGCTCTAGGATCAAGGATAGTAAGTGTAAGTTGGCAGAGTTTTGTTATATTTAAACAGAGGTAGAACAGAGACAGTAGTAGAAGTGATTCATCTAATTTTTTTAGTTTAATTCCAGAGTTAAGATTGAAAATGATTCTTGATGTCTAAATAAATAGTTTTAGACCAACAGACTATTAAAATGTTTTAGGAAATTAGATCAAATTGTCATTTTTTTTTCTGGAATGTCTAAGTGACTTGGGAATCAGAGATGTGGCCTAGCATTTTTTGGGATTAAGTGGAATAAAATTTGCAAATGTGGTTTGTTGTATTTTTTAAGACTTTTTTTTTTTTTTTAAAAGAAACTTTCTAAAGATCCATGGGCAAATAAAATGTTAACAATTGGCTGGGCACGGTGGCTCACACCTGTAATTCCAGCACTTTAGGAGGCCAAGGCAGGCGGATCATGAGGTCAAGAGATCGAGACCATCCTGGCCAACATGGTAAAACCTCGTCTCTACTAAAAATACAAAAATCAGCTGGGCAAGGTGGTGTGCGCCTGCAGTCCCAGCTACTTGGGAGGCTGGGCAGGAGAATCGCTTGAACCCGGGAAGCAGAGGTTGCAGTGAGCCGAGATCTCACCACTGCACTCCAGCCTAGTGATAGAGCAAGACTGTCTAAAAAAAAAAAATTAATAAATTAAAAATGTGAACAGTCCTCTCAAATTTCCGTACCTGTGGTAGAAAAACAATTGTCTGCACAATCCAAGGAACATTTCAGTCCATCCTGGGAAAGAAATTTGCCCAGCATTGCATTGGTGTTCCCAGTTTCTCTTGCTGTCACGGCAAAATAGCTGGCACTTCCTTGTTGTGTTTGGCTTCCTTGTTGTTCCTTGGCTGAGATGTGAAGCACTTGCGAGGGGCTAAGAAATCTTGGGAAGGTTGGAAAAGCAGTGGCACAAGACACAGAAAGTAGTGATCCCACAGGAGAAACAGCATGTGCAAAGAGGAGGCATGATGGAAAAGCAGTGGATTGGGGATGAGAAAATCTGGACTTCTGTTTGTCTTTTTTCTTTTTTTTTTTTTTTAATGTAACTTTGGAGAAAATTACTTCCTCAGTCTTCATGTCTTTATTTGCATCATAACTGGATTTTTTTTTTTTTTGAGATGGAGTTTCGCTTTGTCGTCTAGGCTAGGGTGCAGTGGTGCGATCTCCGCTCACTGCATCCTCCACCTCCCAGGTTCAGGCAATTCTCCTGCCTCATCCTCGAGTAGCTGAGACTACAGGTGCATGCTGCTATGCTTGGCTAATTTTTGTGTACTTTACTAGAAATGGGG
>CAUYLG010074388.1:0-25451 GCA_963573385.1 Cacajao melanocephalus | reverse complement strand
GACTGCATTCTAGCCTGGGCAATAGAACAAGAATCCCTTTCTCTCTCCCTCTTTCTCTTCCTCTTTCTTTCTCTCTTACATTCTTTTTTTTCTTTCTTTCACTCTCACTTTCTTTCCTCTCTTTTTCTTTCTTTCAAAAATAAAAAAAAATTTAAAAAAAAAAGATTAAAAGCCACGGGACAAGATAAGATCACAAAAAAAGTGAATACAAATAAAAAAGAAAGGATATTCAGGGACTGCACCCTGGGATAATTCTATGTTTAAAGTTTCAGGAAACCTCAAAACATAATCAAAATAAATAGAAAGATATTATCAAACAGTTTAACAATAATCTTCAGGTGATGAAATTATGAGTTTTTCGTCTATTCTTTTTACATTTTATAATATAAATAGGTAATACATTTTATATTTTATAATTTACAATTTACATGCAATAAAACAATTTTTAGTTGTTCAATTTTATGAATTTTGACAATAATATAAACTCATGTAACTGTCTTTAAAAATAAGATATGAAATATTTTCATGACCCCACAGAATTCTCTTATGTTTTATCGCAGTGAATTCTCCACTCTCATCTACATGTAATTATTTTCTGACTCCAATAATCATACGTTAGTTTTGCCTGTCAAGAGTTTCATATAAATGACTTTGTTTTGCTTTTTATCAGCATAAGTCCTGCAATGCACATGATTACAGCATACTGCATACATCAGTAGTTTTTTTTTCTTTTTATTGAAATGTAAGTATTCCATTTTATGTATACAAAATGATATATCTGTCTCCTTATGATGGACATTTGAGTTGTTTCTAGTTTTAGGCAATTACAAATAAGACTGCTGTGGATATTTTTGTACAAGTCTTTTTGGGATATATGTTTTCATTTTATTTGGTCATAGGATAGATGTAATCCAACTTTGTAAAAGATAGCCAAACAGTTCTGAAAAATAGTTATACCATCTTATACTCCCAGGCAAAATATTTTTAAACAGAAAATAGTTCCTTTCTAAAAAATTGCTCTGAGAATTACATAATTTTAAATATTCATCATACTCTTTACTGTAAATCCGTGATCTAACATCTTGTCAAAATATTCTAAGAGTAAGTTTTTGAAGATCTTACAATGGCAGTACGGATAAATTGCAAATTGATAAGTGCTACAAGATCAGTTTGTGAAAAGATTGTTCATTACTAAATTAAGCATTATATGCAAATTAACTTAATAAACTCTTGACTCAAGCAAGGATGGGCAGGAACTTTCTCTACTTCTTTCCTTATGTGAGAAGTTACACGTCTAACAGACAGTGATCTCCGTCTATGCTTCATTCAACTGTACCCATCTTACAACTTCCTTCTTTTCTTTTTTCTTTTTCTTCCAGTTTCATCTGTTTGGAATCAAAAGTGTGAAAGACCTGGAAATTAAATCAAAAGAATAGCAGAATAATCCTCCTGACTGACAAGTGGTGAGCTACACAAAGTGTTCTCTTGTTGCAATGGCAGAGATTTCAGCAACAGAGGGAAATCCAGTGGCCAAGATGCTTACTTGTCTTGGTGTCTGCATGTGTCCTGGAGAAGTGACAATGAAGCACCTTCAGCTGTGTTTATTTAAACACTTGACCCAGGGCTCTGATGCATTTTAATTTTTCAGTGTTTAAATTTAGCTGTTTTAATGAGGTTCTAGTTTTAATAAGTAACAAAATATTTTTTCAATATTAATTATCATGAGGTCTTAAACCCTGGGATCTATATAAAACTCAGAGAGAACCTGTCCTGAGTAGTTTAAATCTCTAATTAAATCAATGTTTCTACCTAGCAACAGAGTAGTGAAAGTGTGAATTCAGTGGTTCTCAATAGGGGTGGGGGGGCATATTTTGACCCCCAACCCAGGGGACATTTGCAATGTCAAGACATTTTGGTTGTCATAACTTGGGGAGGGGATAGGTGCTACTGGCATCTGGTGGGTAGAGGTCACAGATGCTGCTGAATATCCTGCAGTGCTCAGGACAGCCCCCACCCTCAATAAAAACTTTTCTGTCCCAGAAAGTCAATAGTGCAACTGTTGAGAAACCCCTCTATAAAATAATTGGTGTGGATAGGAGAATATCCTAAAATACTAAAATAGTAGGCTTGAAATTATTTGCAAATCAGGAGAGTGGAATTTATAACCTATGACTAAAAATTCTGGCTTAGGACCTATCCTCCAGGGGTGATGCTAAATCTGCTGATATGACACTAAATCAGCATCTGTAAAATTAGAAACATATCTCCAGGGTGGGATCAGACAAAGAATAGTAAACGTTGCTTTGGTTTTAAAGGGTTGAAAACGATGTTTCTCAGAGGAAATATTGAGTCTCAGTTGAGCTGTGAGTTGCTGTGTTTTTTCCTCTATGTTAGGGCACAGTGGGAGGAGAAGTTCTGAATACCCTATCGAAGTAGCACCTGCTACTACAATTATTCTCCACCATGACATGCTCTTTTTGCTTTCCCAGCACTTTTATAAACTTTCTTTCTTTCTTTATATATTTATTTATTATACTTTAAGTTCTGGGGTACATGTAGATCGTGCAGGTTTGTTACATAGGTATACATGTGCCATGGTGGTGGTTTGCTGCATCCATCACCCCGTCATCTACATTAGGTATTTCTCCTAATGCTATCCCTCTCCAATTCCCCCACCCTCTGCTATTCCTCCCCAACCCTTGCCCCCAGGTCCCAGCGTGTGATGTTCCCCTCTCTGTGTCTGTGTGTTCTCATTGTTCAACACTCACTTATGAGTGAGAGCATGTGGTGTTTGGTTTTCTGTTCTTATGTCAGTTTGCTGAGAATGATGGTTTCCAGTTTCATCCATGTGTGGCACATATACACTATGGAATACTATGCAGCCATATAAACTTTTAATTAATTGTTATTGTTCATGTTGCTGTTGCTATTAGTCTGCTGTCTGTCTCGTTAGATTGTAAGCTCTATGAGAGCAGCAACTAATATTGTATGTCCAGTAGCTCCCAGAGTGCCTGCCATTATACCAAGCATCAATAAATATTAATATTTTTAATTAAATGAATGAATTAAACATGATTGTAGTATGAATGCTTAGCTTAGCACCATTTTCAACAGCAGGAAATCTTCTACCATACAAAGATAATTTTTCCTCAGAAAGTTCATACTTTTGTCACATTCATCTTACTAAGAAAAATTCAAGAATTGGCAAGTAGAAGGACCCTTTTACTTGATCCATTTCCCTATTGGTTATGTGTAAGTACTTTGAATCACTTAACAATCTCTGGAAAATGTTCCTTTTCCTATTTAAAGAAAAGAGAATATGAGTGTCAATCACCATACAGAAGATACCAATGCCTGATTGCTATGCCCCCAATTTTGATAGTCAAAAGGCAGCTAATTTCCTTCCAGGCTTTTGCAGAATTGAGTTAAAACTAAATCTGCAGTTACACATTGACCTTCAAAATTTTAACAATTTGATGCTGGGTAAGTGGCTTAAAACACTTTCACTGAAAATTTTGTACCTTTTCCTAATTAGGCATTGACACCTGTGAAACCTGTCTGCCCCAAGTCCTCAGCAGATCTTAATAAAGGTGACTGATGGCTACATAAAACATAATCTTAACTTTAGGATCCCTTAAGCAACTATCTATTTATCTTAAATATTCCAAGTCTGAATGTCCCAGCTTCCACTGCTAGCTGAGAATCCTTGGAAGTGGGACCACTCTCTGATTTAGTGCAGAATTTCCAGCTTACAGCTGACTCCCTTCATCACAAACATTCTTACCTTTAAAGTGCTGAGTTCTTTTTAATGTTATTTGCCAATTTTAAAGATTTTAAACATTTTAGTATGGTGGAAGATTCATGTTGGTGTTATCCTAGGAAAAGTTTCCTAAAACTTGGAAATGAGGCAAAAAGATGATTGCAGTCATTTCAATATGATGTTACAGAAGTGTCTCTGAAAGTTTAATGTACTCCTGAATCACCTGGCAATATTTTTAAATTGTAGATTCTAATTCAGTGCATCTGGGGTGGGGGCCCAGCTACTCAATTTTAGATAGTCTCAGGTGTTATCAATGCTCCTGAATCATAAGCCACATTTTGAGTACCAAGATGCTAGGGCAAATTTTTGAAAACCCATCTAAAAGTCCATGTCTCTCTCTAACCCAGTGGTTCTCAAACTTGCTTCCACCTTAAAATCACCTGAGGAGGTTTCAAAACTCTTTCCACTCAGACCTCACCTATTTCCAACGAAATCAGAATATCAGAGGTAAGACTTTATTGGCAGCTTTAAAAATTTCCGAGATGTTTCTAATGTTCTCTAACAGAATATGGCTTTGTTTACAGAACCGATAAATGGCATTTTTTATAGTTCTTTAAAACTGATAAGGAGTGATGGTTTTGTTGTCCTATAATAGTTTTACAAACTTTGTATCTAATTTGGTACTTTATTTCACTTTTTTCCCCTACTAACTAAAAGTTTTGGTTTCTCAAATACTCTTTGGAACTACGTTTGCCATCTTACTAGTTCCCTCATTAATGAGCGAAATTATAAAACTAAAATTATAAAACCAAAACTAAAATTCAATGAAAAACAGCTAAAAAGATATTTATGTGTTTAAAAAAAAAAACTCCCAAACAAGGCAGTCAGTAAGGGTACATAGCCTTAGATAAGTTCATATTATCCCTTCTTTTTAGGTCTTACTTCTAATATTTTTCAACTTAAAGTATATTTTACCAACATAGCTACATTTATTGCCAATTTCCATAATATACACTAAACATTAAAGGTGGCTACTGTTAGTAACAAAGCTGCTTTTTCTCAAAGTGATTTGTAAACTGGTCTTGAAGCCTTTCCCCAAAGGCGTTTTTTTGTTGTTGTTTAATTCAACTTTTGTTTCAGACACAGAAGATACATTTGCAGTTTTGTTACTTGGTTATATGGCACCCAGGTCATGAACATAGTATTCAATAGGTAGTTTTTCAATCCGTGCCCTACTCCCTTCCTCCCTCTTCTAGTAGCCCACGCTATCTATTGTTCCTGGGTTTATGCCCGTATTGTGCTCAATGTTTAGCTCCCATGTACAGGTGAGAACATGTAGAATTTGGTTTTCTGTTTCCGCATTAATTGACTTAGTGCTGTGACCTCCAGCTCTATCCATGCTGCTGCCAAAAATACTATTTCATTCTCTATGGCCATGTAGTATTCCGTGGTGTATATGTACCATGTTTTCTTTATATAATCCACCATTGATAGGTAACTTGGTTGATTCCATGTCTTCGCTATAGTGGAATAGTGTGGCAATGAACATATGATTGCATGTGTCTTTTTTGGTATAATATACTTTTCTTTGAGTGATACCAAATGATAGCATTTCTGGGTCAAATGGTAAGTCTGTTTTAAGTTCTCTGAGAAATCTGCAAACTGCTTTCCATAGTAGTTGAACTAATTTACATTCCCACCAACAGTGTATAAGCATTCCCTTTTCTCTGGAGCCTAACCGGCATCTGTTATTTTTTGACTTTTTAATAATAACAATTTTTACTGGTGTGAGATGGTATTTCATTGTGGTTATAATTTGCATTTCTCTGATTATTAGTGAAGCTGAGCATTTTTAAAAATATGTTTGTTGACTACTTTTATGTCTTCTTTTGAGAGGTTTCTGTTCACTTCCTTTGTCTATTTTTAAGTGGGGTTATTTGTTTTTTGCTTTTTAATTTAAGTTCCATATAGATTCTGGAAATTAGAGTGAGTTTTTAAATATTTTAAGGTAATGAAAATTTAATAGAATAAGTAAAATATGTCATAATGAATACTGCGAAGGACATTATTTTGATATTAACATTCTGGAAGTATTTGTATTTTGTTCTATTTTGATTCAGTATCCACAAGGACAATATTCAAGGACTTTTTAAAGATAGTATCGACATGACTGGTTCTAATTAAGTAGATGATGTTTTTGCTTTAATTGAATATTTTGGAAGAAACAAGAAGTTTACATGCCAAGAGTCAGAGAGAAAGGAGAGAAGCCACAGAAGCATATCATTTTACAATTTAAGTACTTTGTTAGGTTTCATTCTTACAGCAACTACACATAATACTTTTGTATATTGTTTACTTAAGCCTCATGACCATGAAATTACAACACCTATTTAAGCATCCCCCGTGTACCACAAGCAAATACTTATTATCAATGAATTGGTACATTTATTTTGTATTGAAAGTTTAGCTATAAATCAAATGTTTAGCTTAATTTTGGGGAAATTATATTTTAAAATAATTCTTAAAATATGATTAATCAGCTGACAAAAAGTGTAGTCAAAATAGATTTGTCCACTACCAGTGAAAATAATTGACTTTTTCAAAGTATATTGCTATTAATGTAGTCTGCTGTCTTTAACTATAAATAACCTGATAAACTAGAGTAGGATGTTCTGGTGATTTTGGGAATGGTCACAGCGTAAACGGAACGAAAGCATAAATATATTTTTTCAGGAAGGTTAAAATAAATTTATATTTTTAAATAATAATAAATTAGAAATAGTTTATTAAGGGTTTTTTTTAAAAATCATGAATGGATGTTGGATTTTGTCAACTGAGTTTTCTGCATCTATTGATACAATTATGCAATTTTTCTTCTTTAGTCTGTTGATGTAATGGATTTCATTAATTGATTTCAAATATTAGACCAGCCTTGCATAACTGGTATAAATTCATCTTTGTTGTGGTGTGTAATTATTTAACACATTGTGGGATTTGATTTGCTAGTATTTTGTTGGGGATTTTTGCATCTTTGTTCAAAGAGATATTGGTCTGTGATTTTCTTTTCTTATAATATCTTTGACTGTTTTTTCATATTAAGGTAATTGCTATCCCTACAGAATGAAAAAGTTAGAAAGAATTCCCCCGCCTCTCTTTTTTTTTTTCTATTGTACTTTGGGTTCTGGGGTACATGTGCAGATCATGCAGGATTGTTGCATAGGTACACACATGGCAATGTGGTTTGCTGCCTCTATCCCCTCATCACCTACATCTGGCATTTCTCCCCATGTTATCCCTCCCTGACCTCCCCACCACCCCCACTGTCCCTCCGTTGCCACCTGCAACAGACCCAAGTGTGTGATGCTCCCCTCCCTGTGTCCATGTGTTCTCATTGTTCAACATCCACCTATGAGCGAGAACATGCGGTATTTGGTTTTCTGTTTCTCCCAGGCTGGAGTTCAGTGGCACAATCTTGGCTCACTGCAACCTCCACTATCACTCCCCTCCCATGGGCGTGAGCCACCCCACCCAGCTAATTTTTTATATTTTTAGTAAACATGGGGTGTCACTATGTTGGCCAGCTTGGTCTCAAACTCATGATGTCAAATGATCTGCCCTCCTCAGCCTTCCAAATTGCTGGGATTACAGGCTTGCGCTATAGCACCAGCCTTCCCTCTATTCTTATCTTCTGAAAGAGACTTCAGAGAACTGGTAAATTTCTTCCTTAAATGTTTGGGAGAATTTACAAGTGTACCCATGTAGGCCTGGCGCTTTGTGTTTTAAAAGGTTTTAATTATTGATTCAAATTCTTTAATAGATATAATTTTATTCAGATTGGATATTTCTTATGTGAGTTTTGGGCAGATTTTATCTTTCAAGAATTGGTCTATTTCATCTATGTTATCAAATTTGTAGAGATAGACTTGTCCTTAGTATTTCTTGATTATCCATTTAGTGTCCATGGGATCTATAATGTTGCCCCTCTTTCATTACTGATTTTAATAATTGTGTTCTCTTTCTTTATTTTCAGCTAGCCTGGCTAGAGGTTAATTAATTATATTGTTCTTTTCAAAGAACAAGCTTTTGGTTTTGTTAATTTTTCCCTACTGATCTTCTGATTTGAAATTTATTGATTTCTGATCTAATTCGTTTTTTTTCCTTCGGCTTATTTTGGTTTTAGTTTGCTCTTCTTTTTCTAGTTTCCTAAGGTCAGAACTTAGATTATTGATGTCTAGATCATTGCTTTTTTCTAATATGTTCATCCGATGTCTAGATCATTGCTTTTTTCTAATATGTTCATCCAATGCTGTAATTTTTTCTCTTAGCACTGGTTTTGCTCCGTCCCCCAAAATTGATAAATTGTTTTCATTTTCATTTAGCTCAAAATATTTAAAAATTATTTTTTGAAATCTCTTGTTAGATTCCTGTGTTACTTAGAAGTGTGTTACTTAGTCTTTACAGCTTTTGAAACTTTGCAGTTATCTTTCTGTTATTGATTTCCAATGTAATTCTGTTGCAGTCTGAGATTAGACATTGTGTTATTTCTGTGTTTTTCAATATGTTATGATGTATTTTATTGCCCAAAATATGGTCTGTCTTGATGAATATTCCATGTGTGCTTAAGGAAAATGTGTATTCTGTTGCTATTGAATTGAGTAGTTTATCAATGTCAGTAATATCTAGTTGATTGATGGTGTTGTTGAGTTCAACTCTACCCTTATTAATTTTCTGCCTACTGTATCTGTTCATTTCTGATTAAAGAGTGTTGAACTCTCTAACTGTAGTGGTGGATTTATCTTTCCTATACAGTTCTATAAGTTTTTGCCTCAGATAGTTTGATGCTCTGTTGTTAGGAGCATACATGTTAAGTATTGTGTATTCTTGGAGACTGACTTCTTTTTTATTATGTAATGCCCTTCTTTATCTCTGATAAATTTTCTTGCCATGAAGTCTTTTGAAATTAGTATAGCAATTCTATTTTCTTTTGATTAGTATTAGTATGGTATATTTTTCTTAATATATTTGTTTTTAAACTATGTATGTCTGTATACTTAAAGTTTGTTGGGTTTTTTTTGCATTTATCTTTATTATAGGCAACATATAGTTAGGTTTTGCTTTCAATTCACTTCACGGTATCTGTCTTAATTGGTGCATTTAGACTGCTGATGTTCAAAGTGATTATTGATATGATTGAACTAATATCTACCATATTGGTTACTATTTTCTATTGGTTGCTCTTGTTCTTTGTTCCTTTTTTTGCCTTCCACTCTTCTTCTGTTGTGTGTGTGTGTGTGTGTGTGTGTGTGTGTGTGTGTGTGTGTGTTTTCGGACAGGGTCTCTGTTGCAAAGGCTGGAGTGCAGTGGTGTGATCCTGGCTCCTTATGACCTCAACCTTCCAAGCCCAAGTAGTCTTTCCACCTAAACCATCAAGTAGCTGGGACTACAGGGGCAGAAATGGGGTCTCATTATGTTGCTCAGGCTGGTCTCCACCTCAAGGTCTCAAGCAATCCTCTCGCTTCAGCCTCCCAAAGTGTTGAAACCACAGTGTATGAGCCCGTTTTTGGTTTTAAGTGAGCATTTCATATGATTCTATTTTCTCTCCTTTCTTAACATATCAGTTATACTTCTTTTTTTAGTTAAAAAATGGCTCCCCTAGAGTTTGCAATACACATTCACAACTAATCTAAGTCTACTTTCAGATAACACAATATAATTTCACAAGTTTTATGAGTACTCTATAATAACAGAATAATCCTAATTTTTCCCTTGTATGCCTCTTATCACTTCTGTCATTTATTTCATTACATATAAGCATAAATAAATATATATATACACAGAGAAGACATAAATGTGTGCATATCAAATACCTTGCTGCTATTATAATTTTAAATTATATGTTGGATCAATTAAGAATTAGAAAAATAAAAGTTTTTATTTTACTTTCATTTATTCCTTCTTTAGTGTTCTTTTCTTTTGGTAAATCTTAGTTTCTGACCTGTCTCATTTTCCTTGTCTCTAAAGAACTTGTTTTAGTATTTCTTGCAAGATGGGTCTATTAGCAACAAATTTCCTCAAACCTTATTTGTGTGAGAGCCTTTTATTTATCTTTTGCCTTTGAAGGAGAGTGTACCAGGGTACAGCATTCTAGGTTGATGTTTTTCTCCATGTCAATACTTAACTATTTCATCCATTGTCCTCTTGCCTGCATAGTTTCTGAGAAGAAGTCAGATATAATTTTCATCCTCATCCTTCCATAGGTAAGGTCTTTCATCCTCTGGGTTTTTTCAAGATTTTTCTTTATTTTCTATCTGTAGTTTGAAAATGATATGCTTGGATGTAGATTTTTTTTTTCTTTTGCATTTATCTTGCTTGGCATTCTTTGAACCTTCAAGAGCTATAATTTGGTATCTGCCATTACCTTGGAAGAAATTTTGTTATTATTTCAAATATTTATTCTGTTCCTTGCTCTGTTTCTCTCCTTCTGATAGTCTCATTATTCATATGTTGTACCTTTTGTAGTTTTCTCACAGTCTTTGGATATTTTGTTCTATTTTATTCCCCATCTTTGTTCTCTTTATTTTTCAGTTTGGAGATTTCTATTGATGTATCCTCAAGCTCAGAGATTATTTCCTCAACCATGTTCAGACAAATAATGAGTCCATTAAAGACATTCTTAATTTACTTTAGTGTTTTTGATCTGTAACATTTGTTTTTGGTTCTTTCTTAGAATTTTCATTTCTCTGCTTATATTGCCCACTTGTTCTTGCATGCTGTCTATGCTACATATTAGACCTCTTAACATATTCATCATAGTTGTTTTAAATACTGGTTTGATCATTTCAACATCCCTGCCAGGTCTGCCTCTTCAAATTGTATTTGTTGTTTCTTAGCATGCCTTGTAATTTTTTCTTGGTAGCTGTCCATGACATACCAGGCAAAAGGAATTGCTATAAATAGACCTTTAGTAATGTGGTGGTAAGATGTTCAGTCGGGGAGGGAAAATATTCGCTGGACCTATGATTGAGTTTCAGTCTTTTATTGAAACCTAATTATAGCTGCCGGACTGTGAAATTCACAAGTATTTTTTAGTCTCTCCCATCTCCTTTAGGTGGGACAAGATGTCTAAAACTGGCTGGAGTTGGGTATTCTCCCTTTGTCCAAGTCTGTTAGGCTCTGATAGAACAGCAGGAGATTAGGCCCTGGTTAAATATTTTCTCCTGAGGGTAGGCCTTGTTAAGAAGTTGGGTGCTCTGGCATATTTCAGAATAGTCCCTTTGCCCCTTCTCCTGCCGAAAGCACGAGAAAATTTTTCTCTATTTATTGTGGGAACCTGGTTGAGCTTCTGTAGGTAAAACTCACTAATGTGCAGGGACCCCTCAGTAACTGAGTTTTCATGGAGTTTTTAATTCTCATACTCTCCACACTGAGCCTCCAGTAACTCATCAATTACAGTTCCAGTTTTTCTACTCCAGAACTGGCTCCTGAAGTGATTTCCACTCATGAGTTTCTGATCTGGTAAGCTGTGACTCCCTGTAGTCACTTTTCTCCCAAATTTAGATGTGGGAGTTTGCCCTGTGTCCTTACATCTTTTATGAATTCAAGAAGAGTTCTTGACTTTTTTCAGTCTATTCAGCTTTTCACTAGCTATTAGAATGGAGTGGCAATGTCCAGAATACTTACATGCAGAACTAAAAACTGGAAGTCTTCAGTTGGATTTTGAAGAGGAAGGTGCTTGATTTGTTAGATAATTATAATATACTTTCATGTTATTATTATTTTGTGTTTAATGCCCTTATTATAGCTTCAACTTTTGTGGATTGATATAATATCTGTTAGAGCATCTAATTTCACAAACTTTATGTTAGTCATTATATGCTTCTATTCAAGAATTTCTTGAATATTGTCATCTTAATCTGGCTTGTAAGGGAAGACTAGAGCTACAACAAATAAACAGTATGATTGGTTGATATAGAGATATAAATGGGGATTAATCTTGGAGAGAAAAGTAACAACAATATTCAGAGCAGTGTTTCTTAAATGGGAGACTAATCCTTCATCGAACTTATTAAAATTATACATTTAAAGACCTTACCCCATTGCTCCCCTTCAATAGATCTGTATGTGTTCCAGGCATTTTTAATAAAGCTCCACAGAAGATTCTCTTGAATAACATTGAGAACCACTGGGTTAGAGGTAACTCAGTAAATTAACTTGGGTTAATCCTCATATTGACTAACATTACTAGAGATAAATGTCACATATATTGCCCCAAAGTATCATTTTCTGAAATCTACAAAAAAGTCTTATTATATTAGCACATATGCATCTGTGTAACAGATGCATAATTGTAAAATCCATATCAAACACAAAAAAGCAGTTTAACATTTTAATTCTGTGCTTCTCAAATTTAACTATGAAATCCTTTAGTAACAGTATACCAATTATCATCCTATTGAATTAATTTCTGAAGAAACAAATGTGAATAGAAATTTATGTCAGGGCTCTCAAGTACAACTGTGTTGACTCCAAAAATTAAGTTTTAGTTAACTGCTTTTAGCCTATAAAGTCAGTTTTTTTACTATAAGATTAAGATTGTTAGAACGATGTTTATTTTTTAATCCTTTTCTGTTTCATAAGTGTATACTTTTGAAATGGCCACTAGAATTTAATCAGCAATGTCAAAAGAACTAGAAATATATTTTAAAAAACAAAGTTAGATTTGCTCTTCCCAGTATTTAGCTGAACAGATTAATTCAGAATATTAAAAACATATTCTTCAAATAACACACAGATAGAACACATAATTTTCAGAACGTAATGAGAAGGGTCAAATTTTCTTGTTAATTGGTTTAATTTAAAATTACACTTTTGTTGCACTACAGCTGATGATTTACTTACTGGATTAGCATGCTTAAAACATACACATATTGTAAAGAATCAAAGCTTGCAGGTCAGAAGCAGAATATATCTGAATTATCAGGAAAGTGCTATGGAAAGTGCTGATCCATACTTCCCAGATAACAAACATTTCAGTAATTTCTACCAGGAATACTTTCTTGCTCTCTCATCCTTGATGCAGTGTTGTGTAGTCTTTCAAAGTAACAGCTTTTGATGTTTCTGCCATGGTCGAAAGGTTTCATATGGGTTGCTTCTATACTACATTTCTGGGTCTTGGGCTGGGCCTGGTTATTTTTTGTGTAGCTTCCAGTTTTGCACAGATGTTTGAAGGTTTCAGTTCTGGGTGCCTGTGAATAAAGGTGATGCTTTATTTCCTATTGTACTACCACTTTAATAAAAATGGTGTAACTTCAAAGCACTATTTCCAGAGTATATAGTTCTTCTTTTATGAGGAAATGATTTTTTTTTGGTGTCTGATAAGTTTTTATGGTTGTTGTTTTGAATTTTGTGTCTTTGCTACTAATATAATATTAATCAAAGCTTCACCTTATTTATACAACTTCCAAGAAAATTGTAGACCTGTTGACTATCAAATGCTCAGTATTGTTGGCAGCATTATAAATTGATGAAAGCATGGTGACATATGGTAAAAATACAGTTTACTAATGCAGCATGTATGCTATTGTGGCAGTATATTTTCCAAATGCTCATTTAAATTCTATTACTTTTTATTAACTCATGGCTATTTATTATTAAGATAGGCTAAGCCAGTGTCTCAGTGTCTCTATTTTTTGTTTTTTTTACAAGTCTAATATAGACCTTTTTTTTCTGATGCAATATTCACCTTTAAATTGTTAAGTCTTAAAGTTGATCAACTCTCTCTCTCTCTTTGTCTCTCTCTCTCCCTGCACATGTGCCTGTGTGTGTGATGCACATACACACACCATTTGAAATCCTGGCTATCATAAGGAGGAACAGAATAAAATAATAACAAAAGCATCATCAGACTATTTCTAGGACTATTACAGCATTCTGAAGGCTTCTTTAAGTATCTTGTTGCTTTCAAAGTTTAATGTTCCTGAAATATTTTCCATAACTGAATGTCCCATACTAAAGGAGCTGTGAACCATAGTATCTAATTTAGCACCATTTTCTTAACTATACATTGTTGTTTACATTAAAGGTGATATCTTTGGCAATCAATTTTAATGGGCAAGTATTAACTTTCAGTAGTGGCCTGACACTGATGAACAGCATTGCAACAAAATGCTCCTAAATTAATCTGTCAGTTTGACCTAGTAACTGACATGCATACTAAAACACTGATGTGAATTGAAAATAAAATAACTGCACTTGACAGATATAATAGTTTAAGTAATTTCAAATTAACCGCATCCCCCTGACCGCAAGTGAAGAATGTGTGCTTTCCCTTGAAATGAAACTTGCTCTGGGGGCTCATTATGTTGAGTGGAGTAACTAAATTCAGAGTGGAGTAATTGATGCTGGGGAAGAAAGAGTAACAAGTACTTAATGATTTTCAAACATATACATAGAGGTATCACAAGCACTTCATAAGTTATGTTCTCTTTTCAACTTTGGAACATTATAAGCTTAAAACTTGGTTATATAGTAAATTCAAAACATGATATAGCTGTTAAGAAAAATTAATCATGCCGAAGATGCATCAACTGCTTCAAGAAAGCAATGAATAACAATTGCCTGTCTATTTAAGAAAAGAAATGTTGAAACTTTATCTTCTATTTTTTTAAGAATTCAAGGAATAATTATTTTCAGAGCTGTTGAACCTTCCTTAATTAGTTTTGATATTCAGAGAAATCTAGAGAATATCTTATTTCATGTGTATGTTATTGTATACATTTTGTTTTAGTTTTTAAGGCATCAAATTGTTAAAATATCATTTGAAAACTGGAAATATTTAAATACTTTAAAATTATATAAAAATATGTTTTTCCAAAAAATTTGGCTGATATTCTTGCTGAGAAACAGGTGAGTAGTTGAATAAATAAAGCCTCACCTTTCTTTACATCTAATGTAAATATAGTTGGCAGCATAAATTGTGTTCATGAAATAGAGATAGTAAGGCTAATTTGGTTTGCTTAAATCAGGTAAGATTTCTTAGAGGTTCTGATTTACTGCTAACCTCTAAAATATAAATAGTTCCTTTTCATTGACTATAAAGAAATGGTTCAACAAAATTTACCCTTAGTGAACATGAAATGTAAAGGAAGCTAATGTGTATGTAATTTTTAC
The DNA here is from genome assembly GCA_963573385.1 of Cacajao melanocephalus. Taxonomy (NCBI): domain Eukaryota; kingdom Metazoa; phylum Chordata; class Mammalia; order Primates; family Pitheciidae; genus Cacajao; species Cacajao melanocephalus. The sequence goes on along the minus strand of CAUYLG010074388.1, from coordinate 10,522 downwards.
TTGATTTAATTCCCCCTGAGAATTGACTTTCAGGCATCGAGGGTTATTGCCTAAAATTTTTTAACCCATCGAGCCACTAAAACATCATGAGTCACTAGGATTGCCCCTTCCCTCTTTTATTCACTAAACAGCGATTGGTTCTTATTACTTGTTAGCGTCTCTGCTAGATATTTGATAAAAAGATACACCAAAATTTCATCACTAGCTTTGAAAAGAAAAATCCTATCTGTGTAGCAATGAAAGTGATTTAACAGAGAAATGGCCCAACAGGTGGTAGCAGTCAAATGGATGACATGTCAGTGAAGTTTCGGAAAAACTAGTTTTTAAGAGAGTTGAAGTTTCAGCTGAGTAATCCATGTGAAGAAGCTATATGGAGCATTCCAGATAGGGCAAGTGTGCAAAGACACAGAGGTGGCAAAAAGCATAATCCATTTGGAAACCCAAATTGCATGTGTAATGTACCATATTGGGCTATGTGGAGGTGATAAAGCCAGAAAGAAAGGCATGGTGAAGAACATGGAAGTTTTGAAAAATGTTTTGCTAAGTTATTTTTAATGCTATATTCATTCATGTATATATTATTTAAACATAATATTTATATATCATGCACTGTGCCTAGCATTTGTGACACATGGTGAACAAGGAAGGCATAACTACTATATTCATATTTATTATTTATATTAGAGGGAAATAATACATGTACCTTTTCAGGGAAATTGTTGGATATAATGAAGTGCTTGGGATGGGATCCCTAAATCACTTACAGAAGTACATACATATCCATAGAAAATTAACATGCAAGAAGTGATACAAAGTCTACATGGGGATAGAAGGGGATGAATAAAGGGATTTTCTAGAAAGAGGGAGCACCATATGGCAACGCTTGAAAGCAAGCAGGTATAGTACATGCTTGGTGAACTGAAATAAGTGAGGTAGAGCTGAGGATTAGATGATAAATGGAAGAGACATGTATAAGGAATAAACCTGCAGCAATAAGCAGGGATGAGTTCATGTAAGCCTTGTAAGTAGGATGAAGTGTTTGGACATTTTCTTATCACAAAAAGGGGCTGTGGAAAGGTTTTTGGTTAGTGAGTAGAAGGTGCAAGTTTGTACTTCTGGAAGATCTTTGGGGAAGCATTATGTATTGAAAGAGCCAAATGAGGCAAGAAAAGAAATTAGTATTTATACTAGTATTGTCTTGTTAGAAGATGACAATAGCTATAAAGTAACAATGATGAATATTAAGAACAACGAACAGATTTGTAAGATACCGTGAATGAAAGATTGACAGGTTTTAGTCATTGATTAAATATGGAGAAGGAGATAAATGAGTTCTGTATTATGCTGGGATTCTGATGAAGGTAAGTGGGAAGACAATGGTGATACTCACTGAGACAGGGGACATGAAAAGATACAGCCATAAATGAATGATGAGTTTAGTTTGAGATTTGATAAGCTTGAGGTGGCTGTAAACTCATAAGCGTAAATGTTCAGTCAGCATTTCTGGTCTGAAACTGAAGAGACTTACAGAATAAAGGGGAAAAATGAGAGCACTATGGAGATGGCAATTGAAGTTATGAGATAAAATAACATTGTCTGTGGAACTAACTTGGGATCAAACTTCAAGAAACACTAATATTTAAGTAGAGGTAGTATAAGTGCCTATGAAGGAAACACAATTACAGCCAGAGGTAAGATGACAATCAAGAGGACACAGACTCACAAGCCTAGAGGAAGAGAGCATTTAGCCAGCACCAAATGCTGCAGAAAAGACTGAGAAAGGTATACTAGATTTACCCACTATTATCCTGGTAAAAATGGCTTATGTTATATAATAGATTCAACAATCACAGAGTAGTGAATTGATGAGCGCCTGTAAAATGACTGCAGACTACAAAGAAAACTCTTTTAAAAGGCTGTGCTATAAGAGACAGGAAAGATACAACACATGGTTGGAGTTTCATATGGATCAATGACATTTTAGTTTTTTTTTTTTTTTGAGAGAGACACTTAAACATATTTAAGTATTGATGGGAGAAAGCCAAAGGAGAAGGAAAGGCTGAAGATAAAGTTTGACCTACAAGGGTGTGGTTGATGTGGGAGAGGAGAGATTTGAAGCTAGGGAAAGTAAAACATGTGCTTGCTGTTGGGGGAGAAATCAAAGGCTTACATTGAGAAACAATTTAAGTATCATTCTTCATATCTGCAAGGTTCAAGCAGAGGTACTCTCGATTTATTTGGGTTAGTAATGGACCAGAAAATGGGTTCATTCAGCATAATATTTTATAAATAGCATGTAAGAGTCACATCAAGAGATAGAAGATTAATTCTTCCATTTGTCTCAGGTACAATGAGTGGATAATTGTTGAAGAAAAAAACAATCTCACATTTATTTGAAGTTGCAATAGTCATCAGGTATTTAAGAGGTAGCCTGGCCACAGCACTGGTGAATGAACAACAACATCTATTTCCTCACTTCCAAAAGGAATACAAGTAATTATTTCCCTTTTTAAGGGACATAGGGAGCCAGAGTAGTGAATATTCTACTGGTAACCACCTGAAAGTTGAGGTGCAAAAGTTTGTAATAACCCAGAAGGGATAAAGACTTGTATTCCAATTTTCTATGGGGAGGTATGTTGTCCTGATGCAAGAGGAGGACTTAAATAAGGAATCAAATACATGATAAGAAATTAAACTGAGTCAGGAATAGAGTCAAAAGTTGAAAGAGCATCTACATAGGATTTTTTTTTTCTAAAGGCTCAACCACCAGGACAACTTGAAATATAAGGCAATGGTTGAGATAAACAAATTATCTGATAATTCTCAGACAAAGGTACAAACTCTGTACTGCTTTGGCACTCATTAGAATCTTCATTGAATTTCAGTATTTATTTGTTCTTTGGAAGATGTTTGAGGTGATACTTAGTAAAATGGTTTGTGTCTTCCTCTAACCTTGATCATAAATATCTGGAGTATACTTGCTTACCCATTTGTGGAAGACCAGGAGAAAAGAAATACCAAGCAACAAACTACTGCCTAATTTATAGCTAGCCTTTGTGCCAATTTACTTAATTTTTCTTTCTGTTGAAAGAAATTCTCACTGGAAAACAGAATATAGGGACATAATCAAATACATGACCAACTTGTGGTAGTAACAGTTTGCCTGAGTTTATGATTTTTGCTTGGTCTATAGAAGATTGGGTAGTAACAAGTAATTATTACATGTAAGTTCTTCAATTATATATGTATATATATTTTTAATTAACTGCCAGACACACCTCTTCATACTTTTTGTCTTACAATTTATGGTTGTGTACTCTTTAATGGTCTCTTCATGTAAGAATAGTTTACAATATTTTCTAAAGAAAGATAGAAAGATAATTTAGTATTTTCTATAGTGTGGTTCATCAGTATTTGCATTTTATTAGTGATAGTTTTGAAAATTTATATTAAACCTTTTCACAGTTTAAACTATGGCTATATATAATTGGCTATATAAAAATATATAGCCAATATACATGTATGTGTGTGTGTGTGTGTGTATCTGTGTGTATGTGTATATATACATAGCATTTTTGTCAAATTTCAGAAAGCTCTTCCAAATATTTTTTACAAAGGCATTTCATTACATTTCAAGGTTTCTTACACAGTTACTAATCTTACATAGTGTTTGAATTGAAGGCACTTATTCGTTACCAATCTAGTCATTGTAATTATGTATTGAGTTTTGTGTCATCTTTATCAAAACAGTTTGAGATCAAATGAAAAAGTTGAATATATTTTAATGAGTTTATATAATTCAGTTAACAAATTATTAAATAACTTAAAAGCCTATATATTCCTTTATTTGCAATTTCTCTCATTGTTTACAGCTTTATTGAGCTATAATTGAAAAAAATCACATATATTTAAGGTGTACAACATATGTAAAAGTGTTTTTATATATGTATACATTGTGAAATTTTTACATATGTATACATTGTGAAATGATTAACCTCTTCTTGATGAATTCTATTTTTGTTATGATTGAAATATTTTACTGTTACTATTTATTTCTCAATTCCCAGAATAATTTCTCTTGAGTTTGTTACTCATCTGTATCACTTTGGTTTTATATTCTATTAATTTTTAAACTCTATTTTATCTCAATGCTTTAATAAAACAAATTTAAATATGACCAAAATATCTACATCAGGAGTTTGTAATTTATCACTTGTGTTATTGAAATGTCTCAAGCAAGATATCTTTCTAAATTATAGTTAAAATATTGTATTTGAGTTTTTTGTCTTTTTGATAATACCCAGTCAAACTGGGGAGAGTTTTTACCTTTTACAGGTTTTTGATCTGCCTTTCCTTGATGATTAGTGATGCTGAGCATTTCTTCATGAATTTATTGGCCATTGGCATGTCTTCTTTTGATAAATGTCTATTTATATCATTTTCCCATTAAAAAATATTCTTTTGCTGTTCAGATGTTTGAGTTCATTGCATATTCTCAATGCTAACCTTTTGTCAGATGAGTAGTTTGCAGATATTTTCTTCCATTCTGTAGGTTGTCTTTTCACTCTTTTCATTGTTTCCTTTGCTGTACAGAAGCTTTTTAGTTTGATATAATCTCATTTGTTTATTTTTGTGTGTGTCTTGCCTGTGCTTTTGAGGTCTTATTCATAAATCTTCTTCTCAACCAATGTCCTGAAGCACTTCCCATATGATTTGATCTAATAGTTTTTATCATTTGGGGTATTACATTTATGTCTGCAATCCATTTTCAGTTGATTTTTATATAGGTGAGAGGTGAGCATCTCGTTTTTATCTGGCACCATTTATTAAAAAGATAGATGGTTGTTTAAACAAGTTCTTGGCACTATTGTGAAAAATCATTTGTCTATAGAGATGTAGATTAATATCGTGGTCTATGTGTCTGCTTTTATTCCAGTATTATTCAGTTTTAGTTACCACAATTTTGTATTATATTTGCCGTCTTGTAGTGTGATACCTCCAGCTTTGTTATTTTCACTAAGGATTGCTTTGGCTATTCAGGGCCTTTTGTGGTGTCATACAATTTTTAGGATTTTTTTTTCTATTTCTGTGAAGAATATAATTGATATTTTGATAAGGATTACATTGAATTTGTAGATTGTTTGGGTAGTGTCATTTTAACAGTATTAATTTTTCCAATCAATGAGCACAGCTAGATAGGAGGAACAAGGTCTAGTGTTCTATACTACCATTGGATCAACAATATATTATATATTTGCAACTAGCTAGAGGGAAGATATTGATTGTTTTCAATACAAATAAATGATAAATATTTGAGATGATGAATATTCTCATTACCCTTATCTGTATACCATATGAATTGAAACATTACTATGTACCCCATTAATATGTACAATTATTATTTGCTAATTTGAAAATTTACTTTCTTTATTTATTATTATTTTTTATTATACTTTAGGTTCTGGGGTATATGTGCAGATCATGCAGGATTGTTGCATAGGTACATACATGGCAAGGTGGTTTGCTGTCTTCATTCCCCCATCACCTGTATCTGGTCTTTCTCCCCTCATCACTCCCCACCCTCCCCACCTCTGCTGTCCCTCCCCTAGCCCACCCCCCACTTATGACTATAGTATGTGATGCTCCACTCCCTGTGTCTACGTGTTCTAATTGTTCAACTCCACCTATGGGTGTTAACATACAGTGTTTGGTTTTTTGTTCTTGTATCAGTTTGCTGAGAATGATGGTTTCCAGATTCATCCATGTCCCTATGAAGGACACAAACTCGCTGTTTTTTATGGTTGCATAGTATTCCATGGTGTATATGTGCCACATTTTCCTTATCCATTATATCAATGATGAACATTTGGGTTGGTTCCAGGTCTTTGCTATTGTAAACAGTGCTGCAATGAACATAAGTGTGTATGTGTCTTTATAATAGAACAATTTATAATTCTTTGGGTATATACCCAGTAATGGGATTGCTGGGTCAAATGGTATTTCTATTTCTATGTCCTTGAGGAACTGCCACACTGTCTTCCACAATGGCTGAAATAATTTACACTCCCACCAACAGTGTAAAAGTGTTCCTATTTCTCCACATCCTCTCCAGCATCTGTTGACTCCAGATTTTTTAATGATTGCCATTCTAACTGGTGTGAGATGGTTTCTCAATGTGGTTTTGATTTACATTTCTCTAATGACCAGTGATGATGAGCATTTTTTCATATGTTTGTTGGCCTCATCGATGTCTTCTTTTATAAAGTGTCTGTTCATATCCTTTGCCCACTTTTGAATGGGTTTGTTTGTTTTTTTCTTGTAAATCTGTTTTAGTTCTTTGTAGATTCTGGATTAGCCCTTTGTCAGATGGGTAGATTGCAAAAATTTTTTCCCATTCTGTTGGTTGCCAGTTCACTTTAATGATTGTCTCCTTTGCTGTACAGAAGCTCTGGAGTTTAATTAGATCCCATTTGTCTATTTTGGCTTTTGTTGCCTATGCTTTTGGTGTTTTAGCCATGAAGTCCTTGCCTATGCCTATGTCCTGAATGGTTTTGCCTAGGTTTTCTTCTAGGGTTTTTATGGTGTTAGGTCTTATGTTTAGATCTTTAATTCATCTGGAGTTAATTTTAGTGTAAGGTATCAGGAAGGGGTCCAGTTTCTGCTTTCTGCACATGGCTAGCCAGTTTTCCCAATATCATTTATTAAACAGGGAATCCTTTCCCCATTACTTGTTTTTGTCAGATTTGTCAAAGATCAGATGATTGTAGATTTGTGGTGTTGCTTCTGAGGCCTCTGTTCTGCTTCATTGGTCTATGTCTCTGTTTTGGTACAGTATCATGCTGTTTTGATTACTGTGGCCTTGTATAGTTTGAAGTCAGGCAGTGTGATGCCTTCAGCTTTGTTCTTTTTGCTTTACTTTCTTTTTTTTAAAATAGTTGAAAAAGAATTGGTCTTAAATCTCCTTTAAATGTTTGGTAGAATTCAGATGGTAGAAGTCATCTCATGCTGGATATTTCTTTGTTAGTCTCACTAATGATTTGTCAATTTTGTTTATCTTTTCAAAAAGAAAATTATGTTTTGTTGATCTTTTACATTTTTTAGTCTCAATTTTTTTTTATTTCTCTTCTAAACTTTATTGTTTCTTTCTACTAAATTTAGGTTTGGTTTACTTTTGTTTAGACTCTCTAAAAGAATTTACACTCTTTTAAAAAAAAAGATAATTTCCTTAATTCAACAAGATAGGATCTAAAATGATCAGTATAGAATGAAAAATTACTCAACATGGAGAAACAAGAACAACTGATAGAAACAAACAGATGACACAGATGTTGGGAATAGAAGACAGAGACTAAAATAGCGATTATAAATATGTCAGAAATTTAAAGAAAATGGCAGTCAAAATAAGTGAATGTATGGGAGATTCTCAGCAGAAAAAGAAAACTATAAAAAAAGAACTAAGGTAATATTTCAGATATTAACAAAGAACCCGAAGGAAAAAATCACAGAATGGACATATAGCAAATAGTGCACTTAGAAGAAATGAACATTGAATATGACACAGGGCAGTGGAAACTTGCCATATTGAAGTACAGTGATAAAATGATTGAAATCAACAGAGCTTAATAACATATTAGAGAATATAAAATGATACTTTAATATACATATCATTAGGGTTCTATAATGAGAAGAGATTGAGGTAGAAAAATATTTTTAAAATAATGATCAAAAATGTTAAAATGTGATGAAAATTATTAGTGTTCAGATCTATGAAGCTAAACAGTCTCCAAGCAAAATAAGCACACACACATACCCACACACACACACACACACACACACACATATCTATCTATCTATCTGTCTATCTATCTATCTATCTATCTATCTATCTATCTATAGATATACATACAGGTACATCTTGGAAAAATGCTAAAAAGCAAGAATAAAATATCTTAAAAAGTACAAAAAGAACTTTATATAGAGGGGAACTGACAGAATGCTGCTGGCTTATTATTACAAACAATGCAAACCAGCAGATGATGGAATAACATATTTAACATGTCTAAAGGAGAGAAAAAATCTGTCATCCTTGAATTTTATATTCTGCAAAAATTTCCTTCAAGAATGAAGACACTTTAATTCAAAAAAATTTGAGAGATTTTTTTTTTACCAGCAGAATCCATCCCAATAAAAATTATATGTAGTTCTTTAGGCTAAAATACAAGCAATTAGTATTTAATGTCATATTGATATGGTTGTGTGTAATTCTGCTCTCTTGTTATTTTGTTTTCTATTGGTTCCATCTGTCCTGTGTTCCTTTTTCCTTTTTTCCTCCCTTATTTCAGATAAAACCTCATTTTATTTCCTCTATTGGCTTTTAACCTACATTTCTTAGTTTATGTTAGTGGCTATTATAAGGATTAAAATATGCATGCTTAATTTACAACAATCTATTTGGAATTATTAATAATATTAAATCTTTTATGTATAAGGTAAGAACCTTAAAATAATAGATTTCCCTTTATCCTTTTCTATCTTTTAGTCTATAGATATATTTTACTTCTGCATATATTATAAAACCCTTCCTACATTTCAGTTTCTAAGAAATATTACTTCCAGATAGGTACACACAGACACAAAGATGAAAACAATAAACACTAGAGATTTCTAAAGTGGGGAGGAAGGAACAGGGACAATGGTTGAAAAGCTATTTATTGGGAATAGAAGAGGATCCAAGATGGCTGGATAGGAATAGCTCTGGATTGCAGTTCCCATGGAAAATGCAGAGGCTGAGTGATCACTACATTTCCAAATGAATTTTTACTGCTCACAGACCAGGAGATTCCCAGGCGGAAAAGTACCATGAGTCTCCAGTGTGGCTGTTTCAGCTGGCGCAGTGAGTTTCCACACAAAAACTCACAAAAATCCATGCACTGTTTCAACTGGTGACTGGAATGCCTGAGATACAGAGTCACCCATTCAACTGAAAAAAAGGGGGCTGAAACAGGGAGCCAGGTGATCTGGCTCAGCTGGTCCCACCCCAACAAAAACCAGCAATCTTAAACGCTCTGGATTGAGAGTTTCACAGAAAGCACAGCTGGACCCGGGACAGTCCAGCTCTGTGGGGATAAGGGCGTCTGCCATTACTGAGGCAGTCCACCACTACCGAGGCAGTCTGCCATTACTGAGGCAGTCCACCATTATTGAGGCAGTCCACCATTACCAAGGCAGTCTGCCATTACCGAGGCAGTCCACCATTACAGAGGCAATCCGCCATTACTGAGGCAATCTGCCATTACAGAAACAGTCCGTCATTACTGAGGCAGACCACCATTACTGAGGCAGTTCTAACTACACCCCTATAAACAAAACTGCAAGGAAGTTCACACAGCAGCTGAGCAGAGCCCATGGCGTCTCAGCAATGCCTCTGCTGGCAGACTATGACTAGGCTACCTCCTCCCTGGGTAGGGTATCTCTGAAAAAAGGCAGCAGAATGACAGGAACTTATAAATAAAGCCTCACCTTCCTGGGACAGAGCACCTGGGGAAAAAGGTGATTATGAGTTCCACTGCAACAAACTTAAACATACCAGCCTAGCAGCTCTGAACAGAACAACGGAGCTCACAGCTCAGCACTTGAGATCCTATAAGGGACAGACTGTCTCCTCAAGCAGCTCCCTGAATCCCATATAACCAAAGAGACACCTCATAAAGGAGAGCTCAGGCTGACATCTGGTGGGTATCCTTCTGGGACAAAGATAACAGAAGAAAATCTGGTAGCAACCCTTACTGTTCTGCAGCCACTGCAGGTGATCCCCAGGCAAGCAGGGCCTGGAATGGACCTCCAGCAGTCCTACAGCAAGGGGGCCAGACTGTTAGAGGGAAAACTAAGAAACAAAAAGAAATAACTTTATCAGCAACAAAAAGGCCATCCACTCAGAGACCTCATCTGAAAGTCACCATCCACAAAGATGGGAAGAAACCAGAGCAAAAAGGATGAAAATACCCAAAACCAGAACGCCTCTCCTCCTCCAAAGGATCACCTTGTTCCCGGAAAGGGAACAAGGCTGGATGGAGAATGAATCTGATGAATTGACAGAAACAGGCTACAGAAGGTGGATAATAACAGACTTCTCTGAGCTAAAAGATCATATTCTAACCCAATGCAAAGATACTAAGAACTTTGAAAAAAAGGTTTGATGAAATGCTAATGAGAATAAACAGCTTAGAGAGGAATATAAATGAATTGATGGAGTTGAAAAGCACGAGAACTATGCAAAGCATACACAAGTTTCTATAGCTGAATCAACCAAGCAGAAGAACGGATATCAGAGATTGAAGATCAACTCAATGAAATAAAATGAGAAGGCTAGTTTAGAGAAATATGAGTGAAAGGAAATGAACTAATCCTCCAAGAAATATGGGATTTTGTGAAAAGACCTAATCTACATTTGATAGGTGTACCTGAATGTGACGAAGAGAATGAATCCAAGCTGGAAAATACTCTTCAGGATATTATCCAGGAA
>CAUYLG010074386.1:0-32453 GCA_963573385.1 Cacajao melanocephalus | reverse complement strand
TGGGGCTCCTCCGCTGGGAATCTCCTGGTCCGTGGGCAACAAAAATTCATCTGTAAGTGTGGCGTCCTCTCGTTCTGTGTGCTTTCTCTGGGAGCTACAATCCTGAGCTGCTAGTAGTCAGCCATCTTGGATCTCTCTCTCGGAATTAAGAATATTCTTATCTCAATTCCACAGGTGGAGAACTTGGAACAGAGGCTAATAAACTTGTTCAAGGTCACTAAGTGAACTGGTATCCTGGCTGGCTGGGATATAGAGCGGGTTGCTTGACTCTCAACCCCGTGCTTTGTGTACCAGATGTGACACTATTCTGCTTTGCCATCAATGAGCTATTGACCTTGTTTCCTTCTTAGCTGTTGTGTGCTAACGTCAGTTCTACAGTTTGTCCGTTGAATTACTTTTCTTTGTGGCCAACTTTGTGGTGTTGCAATATTTTCAGGGTATGGTGTAAAATAATCTTAAATAAGACATGAGATGGGGAGGTAGGAGAATTCTTAAAACATACTGAAACTTACAATATAATAGAAAAAAAATCAAATGAATTTCAAAACCGAGCTTTTTTAAATGGCTAAGATCTACATAGACAAGCAAACATTGCATATTTTAAAAGAAAAATAGCTAAACTAAGTTTTCTGTGTATCCTGGGGTAGCTAATAAGTCTTAAGTTATACCGTAAATAGAATATCCTTCATTCACTTGATTTAGGCAGGATATCCTTGAATTACAACTTCTGTCCATCTCCATTCCGGCAATGTGTCTCCAAAAATGTTGTGAATTGAAATGGTTTGTCTTTCAGGGGATTCCACTTTCTTTTGCTTTATATCTCCTTTCTTCATTAATTACAAGAGTATTTACTACAAAGGTGCCATCATGATTTATTTTTCTATAGGCCAAATCTGATTACATAGAGTGTTATTAAGGTCTACTGAGGGCTTAATCATTCCCATTTACCTCAGAAAGCATAAAGCGGTAATAAATGTCACTTTTCAAAAGCTTCTGAATCATTTGTGAGGGATCATTAGAAAAAGATCTCAGGAAGCCATAAGTGAGTTACTCACTTAAAAAGAGAAGATCCAACGAATCCTGGGTAACTGCTCCCTAGCTGAAACAAGCGTATGGTAACCCCTTTGCACAGAACTCAATTAGGACATAATCATATAACTTGTTACAGAATTCCTGGACCCTCAACCAGTTGACCCCTAGTATTTTAAAGGGAAATACCATTTTTTCCTCTGTCTCTTTGCCTAACACTTCATGAAGAATTTTTACAAAATGTTTTACTGCTAATTTAGGGAAGATACATGAAATTCTTGGAGAGTATATATGTGACTCAGAGATAATCTCTGGATAAAGGGATTTGGAAAGTGGACATAGAAATATGAGATAGAAAAGAATTTGTCTTGAATAAATCTACAGGAAGGACAGCAATGTTAGGCACCAAGTTAAAAAAGTAAACAAAGTGTCTGGGTTGAGCCAGGCACCTGTATTAATTAGGGTTCTTCAGTGAAATAGAACCAATAGAATACACACACACACACCACACACACCACACACACACACACACACACACACACACATAAATATATATGTATCTCTATATATTTATATATAGGCAGAATTTTTCTTTAATTTTTATTGCCTGCTTGTACCTGGCTCTCTCTATACAGAGAGAGAGAGAGAGAGAGAGAGAGAGAGAGAGAGAGATGTATGAGATGTATTATGAGGACCTGGCTTCTGCAATTGTGGATGACAAGTACAACAGTCTGCTATCTGCAAGGTGGATATCCAGGAAATCCAGTGATGTAATTCAGTCTGGGTCTGAAAGCCTTAGAACCAGAGAAAGCAATGATGTAAATCCTAGTCTGAGGGCAGGAGAACATAAAATGAGATGTCCCAGCTCAAGTAGTGAGACAGGAAAAAAAGGAAGAAATCTCTCCTTCCTTTACCTTTTGTTCTAAGGACCTCAGTGGATTAGATGATGCCATTAATGTTGGGGAGGACAATCACTTTACTGAATCCCCCGATTCAACTTCTAATCTTATCCAAAAACACCCTCATAGACATGCTCAGAAATGTGTTTACTCTGGCGACCTTGTGGCCCACTCAAGTTGACACATAACCACCACAAGTCTATTCCTTGTCAACTCAGCACCCACACACATCTTTCTAAACCATACTTAATCTCCAAATGAAGATAATCATAAGGTCATAATTCCACCTAACATGGTACAACTATACTGTGTACAAAACAGAAAAAAACAAAAAAAAAAAAACAGACCAATCTTTTCCCTAGAAGAGGAGGTAAATTTCTTTTCTTTTTTGAGACTGAGTTTTGCTCTTGTCACCCAGGCTGGAGTGCAATGGCATGATCTCAGCTCACTGCAACCTCTACCTCCCAGGTTCAAGCAATTTTCCTGCCTCAGCCTCTCGAGTAGCTGGGATTACAGGTACCTACAACTACACCTGGCTAATTTTTGTTTTTTTAGAGGAGACAGGGTTTCACCATGTTGACCAGGCTGGTCTCAAACTCCGGACCTCAAGTGATCCACCTGCCTTGGCCTCCCAAAGTGCTGGGATTATAGGCGTGAGCAACCTTGCCTGGCTGGAAGTAAATTTCTTGAGTGATGTTTTCTCTTCCTTTTAATATCCTATAATGTAAATACTATAATGTAAAATCAATAATTTTAAATACTGTGATTTAAAATAAATATGTGTTGTATGAAAAGAGGATAAGAAAAAAAACAAAGATACTGATTTGATTTGGCTCTGTGTCCCCACCCAAATGTCATCTCCAATTGTAATCCCCACACATCAGGGGAAGGACCATGTGGGAGGTGACTAGATCATAAGGGTGGATTTCCCCCATAGTGTTCTCACGATAGTGAGGGAGTTCTCATGAGAGCTGATGTTTTAAGTGGCAGTTCCTCCCTCTTTCTCTCTATCTCCTGCTGCTGTATTAGACATGCCTTGCTTCCTCTTCCCCTTCTGCCATGATTATAAGTTTCCTGAGGCCTCCTCAGCCATGTGGAGCTGTGAGTCAATTAAACATCTTTCCTTCCTTTATAAATTACTCAATCTCAAGTATTTCTTTATAGTAGTGTGAAAACAAACTGGTAAAGATGCAGACACACACACACACATATATATATTCATCTATTTAATACACACAAACGGAGATGTATTATGAGGAATAGGCTCACATGATTCTTAGTTTGGGCTGCTATAACACAGTATTATATACTATTTATTAGAAATTTGTTTTCATAGAAATGTATTTCTCACAGCTCTGGAGGCTAGAAATCCAAGGTCAGGTTGTCAGCAGGTTTGGTCCCCACCAAAGCCTCTCCCCTTGGCTTGCAGATGGCTGTTTTTTTGCTGTGTCCTCACATGGTCTTTTTCTCTTTATGTGCATCCCTGGGGTCTCTCTGTGTGTCCGAATTTTCTGTTCTTCTAAGGACCCCAGTCAGATTGGATTAGGGCCACCTATGTGATATCATTTAAACTTATTTACCTCTTTAAAAGCCCTGTTTCCAAAAACTGCCTCATTCTGAGGTAGTGGGGATTAGAGCTTCAACATATGAATTTGTGGGGAACACGATTTAGTACATAACAAAATATGACAGATCTCTGAAAGGTAACATGGACTCTTACATTTTATCTTATTTGTTTTTATTTCCTCCTCATTCTAGAGGCAGTGTAGCATAACAGCTAAATGCATGGGCTCTGGAGCCAAGCCTACTTGGATTCTTTCTTTGCTGTGCTACTTACTAGGTTTGCAACCAAAGGCATTGCTTGACTTCTCTGTCTCTGTTTCCTTGCATGTGAAATGGAGTTGTCAATAATAACTGCCTCATTGGGTTGGTGTGAAGTTTAAATGGATGAATACAAATAACATACTTAGTAGTTACTGGCACACAATAAACACTCAATAAGTGTTAAGTATGAAGAATAATTTCTGGCCATAAATTATATAATATGATACTTATACATTTTAGTGCTCATAAATAAATATTTGTATTCTATAGAGATGTATGTATTTTTCATTATATGGCATAATCAGAAAGATGTATAAATTTAGGATGACTATCCCAGCTATAATTTGTGTCACTTATTTTTTACATATTCACATACAGCATACATCTGTCTGACCATCTGTATTTCTAAAATAACTCTAGTGATATTTCAGACACCTAATATTGTTAATAACAAAAACTCCACGTGTCTTTTAAATTTGTGTGGGTGATAATTCTATACTTTAGTTTACTGTATTAAATTCACCCTTAATCTAGTTTTTGGTATTTTTGGAACATGGGTTAGCCCTTTAAATTTTTTTCTTTATAAAGATATTACCATCATTTTCTCTCTCATCTTCACAAACTCCTAAATGATAAGCAAAAGGGAAAAATATTTTAAATAACTATTTTAAGTGTGTGCTTTTATATACAGTACCTTTCACTGATAACAACGACCTCCTAATAGTCAAATCCAATGAACTATGTTCAGGCATTAACTAATTTATTTAAAGTGATGTCTCTGCATCACTTTTTTTTCTTTTTGCTAACACATGTAGCATTTGCTCTTTGCCTAGCCCTGCTCTAAACACTTTCCATATATTAAATTATTTAGTTCACCGAACAGCCCTATAAAGTAGGTGTTATTATTCCCATTTTATAAATGAGGAAATTTAGGCACAAAGAGCTTAAGTTACTTGCCTTTAAAACAGTGAGTAAATAGTGGGGCCATAATCAGGCCTAGGCCATCAGAGTTACATTTTCATTCTGGACATTCTTTCTTTGGTTGGCTTACAGAATACTACTCATTTCTTACCTTTACGGCCACTCAAATATCCTTTATTAAATCTTCCTCTTTCCATGAAATGCAGCTTCCCATGGTTCTATTCTTAGAATGTTTGTTTTCTTCCTTTAAACTCCCACTCATTCTAGGACTGAGGTACAATCTAAACAGTGATAATCTTACGTTTGTATCTCTAGAGCCACGTTTTCCCTGAAGTGAATGTATATTTCCAACCACCTGCTCAGCACCTTCAACTTGAATGCTGAGCATGCGCAAAAGTGAACTCTCCATTTGCCTCACTCTTCCCATGTTGCTCCTTCTCCTTCAGTTCCAATTCCTAAGCCTCCTCATAGACTCTTCCATCTCCCTCATTTCATGTGTGCAATCTGCAATCAAGTTCTATTGATTCTAGTCCCAAGTAGCTCCTTGATCTTGCCCCTTGTCTCAAATCTAGTAGGTAGGTGCTTATATTTTATGTGATCTTATCATCCATTAATGACTTTTACTTACTAAAAATTATCATTTGACCATTGTGTAGCCAACTTATATTGATATCCCCTGAACTGTGAAACATTTCAATCATTTCATTACTATAATTTTCCCAATATCTCAAACCTGAGCCAGGATTTTATTTCATTAGGTAGTTTTCTGTTTTCTATTTGCTAGAAAGGAATCTAGTTTCTATTTCATCACAAGTATCTTGATCTTCCACAAGATCAAGATACTTTGAAGATCAAGGCTTTTTCAGAGTTTAAAAAAATAGATATTTTTGTTTCCTCCTTCAGCAGTAACCACTACACAAATAGAATGCAAACAGATAAAGAACTTTTAAGAATGGTCTGGTATATTTTCCTTTGGGCTAGTTCCTTGATCTACAAATTCTTTGGGGAGAAATGTTGGTTACATTGTCTATTATCTCTCACCTGGACTTTTGCAACAATCTTCAAACCTGTCTCTTTCTCTACTCTATCCTTTATATAATCTTCCTAAAAATAAAAAAAAAATGCTTTATTGGCCACTGAATTTAGGTGAAAATCTTTCAGAGTCTCGGACAAGTCAGCTGAAAAATAACCTCTTCAGCTTCCTCTTCCTCTCCCACTCTTCACATGTCCCTTAAATTCAAGCCACAATAACTTCTAGCTCCATGCACGGCTTTTCTTTCTCTAATGCCATATGTTCCATTTGTATCTGAAAACACATACGTTTCATTAAGACCTGACCCTGACCTGACATCTGGATGCTCCTCCTTGATGTCTCTCACCACCTACCCATCACGTTTCCGAGGACAACCCTGCCCTGCCTTGCCCTGTCCCTGATGAACTGGCAGGTCTCATGCGTAATTTTCATCATCTAGCTCCTTGTCTCTGACACTCTTCTTATAATTGCTGAACTCCCAACCTTTTGTTTCTAAAAATGGATTTAGATTTTTTGACTTGACCTTCATTGCTAATATTTAGATAGGGTTTGACTTCTGACTTTGTTCCCAGTCATGTGAGATAATCACCCCACAGGATGGAGCCTTGACCCTAGACTCAGTCACCTTTCCAGACACTTCTGTAAATCCAAAGGCCCCTTAAGTGAGGGATCATACAGTCTGTTAAACATCTTTTTATTTTCCTCAACAGAATTGGTCACTGTCTCCTTTGTGCTTCCATGATTGTCCTCTATTTATATTTCTAATATTTCTATCTTGTGGTTATATTGCAATAATGATAATTGAGAGTACATTCTCGGTGGTGAGGAGTGTAACTTGGCACTTCTGTGTCTCCAGTTCAATGCTCCTTCTGCAGCCCCTTGTATCCCTTTTACCACTTTGTGCCCTTTTCCTCTGACTTGAGTGTACCTTTGCTTTCCTCAGCTTGCACCTGTGATTCTTCTACAGAGGATGCCCTTGGACTACTATGCCTTTGCCCAGAAGCCCAGAGAACTGGTGGTGCCTGGGGACTGCGTTAATCCAGGGTGGCTGTTAACCAATGACTGAATGGTGAGAGAGTCTCATCCAAGGGACGGGACCACTCCGAGGCATAGGCTAACGCTATTCTTCATAGGACTTTGCCTAAAGCCTTACTTGGCTTCATTCTCCTCTATGTCCTGCTTCCCCCCTCACCCTTATTGATTTCTCTCAGCAGTACTTCCCTAATGATTCATTTGCATGCACCTTGGTGCACGGTCTACTTCTAGAGACCTTGATCTAAGAATACCACTTAATCTCCCTTTCACGTCCATTTTGTTTGGTTACAGAAAAGCTATTCCAAGTAGATTCTAAGTAAATGTAGTCACTTCAGATTAAATTTCAATCAATTCAGAATTTTCACAGAATCTCTCCTCCTTTCTCTGTAAATTATGGTAGGGTAGTTATGGTGGCAGTGATGTTTTTATAGTGGCATGGGGAATTGTGTCCATCTGGTCCCAGTTGTCAGAATCTAACCTGTGACATATCATCTTACCGCCCAATTATCTATTTCTGTGTTTTTTTTTCTCATTACTATGATTAAGGCTTTAAAATGCCCAGGCCTTTTTCTCCTTCTCCTTCTCTTCCTGCTTCTTTGTTCTAAGCACTTAGAATGGGGACACTAACTGTTCAGTGAAAGCAGTAACAATACAATACCTTTGTAAGCTAGTCATTATCATCCTGGTTTTACAGATTTAAATGAGGCTCAGAGAGATGAAATAATTGAGGCAAAGAAAGATAACTGATTAATAGCAGAACTTGAATGCAGGTCTTCTGACTTGATATGATTTTTTCCA
Source organism: Cacajao melanocephalus (assembly GCA_963573385.1). Taxonomy (NCBI): domain Eukaryota; kingdom Metazoa; phylum Chordata; class Mammalia; order Primates; family Pitheciidae; genus Cacajao; species Cacajao melanocephalus. Next base: position 24,914 of record CAUYLG010074386.1, on the reverse strand, counting down.
CACCACCCATCCTCACCTTCCTCTATTCCATCCTCCGGATCCTATGACTGTGTCATTATGCTTGATTTTCAAGAGAAAGTCCTGCATACAGTGATCTCAGGCACTAGAAGGCTAGTCACAAACATCGTGTAGGCTTTTTAGAGAAGGGAAGAATCATTGCAAAACCTTTGTCACTACTAGAAATAAAAAACAGAATCTTCCTGATCAGGCTTCCTCCTCAAATATGGACGTTAATGAACACTTCTTTCCTCCCTGGAGAAACTGTGCACACCTTTAAGCTTTCATTGAAAACCTATCTATAATAAGAGCAAGCATCAGTTTTTATATCATTTTTATCTGTTTGGTAACAATCTATTGGGAGGGAGGGGTCCACCCATGCTAGAAGGAAAAGTATTGTGTCTTTAGGGAAGGTATATGTTTGAATCAGAAAGAAGACCAATTAGTAATGGAAATATCCGATGTCGCAATGGAAGAAATGTACTCTAGGAAGGATTGATGTGAGGACAGTGCTTTTAAATTATGGATATTACAATGAGCAAGAAAGTCTGAGCACAATATACTCTTTTTTATTCCCACCAATTTTCACTCTTGGGAATTCAAGACCTTAGATCAGGTGATATCTTACAGGGTTTAAAGGGCATCTCTCATATCTCAGAGGACCAGAGGTGGCATGACCCCTTATTCCTATGCATGTGTGCAGGCCTCTGGACCCTCCTGTTGTAACATGTTGTATCTGTGCTGAGCTGTGTGAGTACAGGAACTGCATAGATCCTGCTTGGATATGCTACCTAGCAGGAGGGAAGAACAGTGCAGTTTGAAAGGCATGATTTAGTTAATATGCTACACTCTGCCTCTCAGACTCTTGGGGGCACATCTTTTGTTATTCTGACTTATTTCTTCTGACAAGGGCATGATTTAGCAGTTTGTTAGGGAACAACATTACCATTTAGTGGAAGAGCACTTTCCGTTTTAAAACTTTTAACTTAAATTAATGTCATCTGGAGTATATTTGTTTTAACCTCTTGACTCTTAGCACTTAAACACCTTAGGCAAGAACCATCTGTATGTACAGAACCTGAAATCATTTGCAATTTGGTAATGTGTCTCATTGTAGCATTCTTGAATGTCATTATGAATTAAATACAGTAGTACCATCTTATATTCCATTTTGAGATCTTAAAGTTGACATTTACTTGTTGCAAGCAATTCCACGAAAAAATTGGCATAGTATACTCTCCAGCTTACACATTTATGGCATTTTAATTTTTTCATTTAGAACTCTGTATAGTAATTTGAGGGCTTTTTTTTTCTAAAGATATATTTGGGATGAATAAATGTCTATAATAGGAGGTACATTTCAAGATAGATAATAATTGGTACCTTCAGAACTGCTTCTAAATAAAATTTCAAGCTTAATGAAATTTGATCTTAGCTAAAGCTTTCTCTGTGGTGTTTTCTCTTCCTCTAGTATCCACTGTTCTCAGAATGGCCGTTTTTCTTGCCTCTCTTATATGTATCTTCTGTGCTCCCAGGAGTATGGGTCTCTTCTGAGCCAACAAAAGCTATAATGACTCCTTCTTCTGAAAGGGCTGAAGACTCCTCCCTACTGCAGTCCAAGAGGGGCTAAAAGCAGTTATAACCCTGGGTCCCCCAATTCTAGCTCAGCCTTCTTACTCATGAGAACTTCAGGCTGTTGGTGGGCTTAAAAAAACATTACATTTACTTTGATACAATGTACTTTAAACTCATTTTGGAGGAAAATTTATTGCCTTATTAACATGTCTCTGGTTTTGTCTTTTTGGAAACAATGGGTTTTTTTCTGGCTTGTTGGCTTGACCGTAAGTTTAGTTTTTATAGGCTATTCTCTTTGTTGCTTGGGAAATGTATTTGGGGATCAGATTCAGTGTTCCAGATTCAGAGACCAATCTTGAGTTATTCATCTAATAAACTTAGTTGAGTGCCTGCTATGTGATAGAATTGTTTGAGGTATTGAGGAGACAATAATGAGCTAGGCAGACAAAGTCTAAACTCTCATAACGCTTATGTTGTGATGGAGTAGGGAAATGTATTAATCTGTTCTCACACTGCTGTAAAGAATTACCTGAGACTGGGTAATTTATAAAGAAAAGAGGTTTAACTGCCTCATAGTTCCGCATGGCTGGAGAAGCCTCAGGAAAATTACAATCATGGTGGACGGCAAAAGAGAAGCACACAGTGGCAGGAAAGAAAGTGAAGGGTAAAATGCCACACTTTTAGAGCCATCATATCTTGTGAGAACTCACTCACTGTCATGAGAACAGCCTTGGGGAAATCCACCCCCGTGACTCAGTCACCTCCCACCAGATCCCTCCCTGACACGTGTGGATTACAGTTCAAATTGAGATTTGTGTGGAGACACAGAGCCAAATCATATCAGGGAACAAACACAAAACTTTGTAAGTAAAGAAGAAAATTATCAAGCCAAGTGTTACATGCAGTGAAGTGGAGTGGTATGATAGAGAGTGGTTGGAGCTATTTAAATGACCAGGGAAAGCTTCTTTGAGGAGATGCTTTTTAAGCTACCAGTTAAATAGCAAATCATGTTATTTACTTGATAAGCTCTGTGTATTTTTATTTTAGGAGGACAAGATTCCTGGTAGGGCAAAGGCCCTAAGGCTAGACTAAATATAGGTTGTCAGACCAGAGGGCATAAGATAACCAGTATTGCTGAAGCATTCAAGGCAGGAAGAAGATTGGTAAGAGATGAGATGTGAAAGACAGACAGAGGACACATCATCTAAAGCTTTGTGGGGCATATTAAAGAATTTACATTTTATTGTAAATCTGTGGAAAGTCATTGGAGGTTTTAAGCAGGGTACTGCTATTTTAAAATGATCATATTGGCTGCTACATGGGAAGTCAAAAAATGCTAAAAATTCACAAGAATAAGACAGAGGAAGAATGCTGGTTATTTAGCAGATGCCTTCCCTTGGACATCTCCCCTTTCCTCTGTTTTAATCTTGTGAGTTCTTAGCATCTTCTGACTTTTTATATCCTCATCTGATTGCTTAAGCTTCCCTTGAAATCTTGGGATGAAAGTATTGCTTGGTGCCTAGCATCACTAGATTAAGCAAATATCAGCCTAGCATGGTGGCTCACACCTGTAATCCCAGCATATTGGAAGGCCAAGAGGGAGGATTCTTTAAGTCCAAGAATTTGAGACCAGCCTTGGGAACAAAGCAAGACCTCTGTCTTTACAAAAATAAAAATATTGAGCTGGGCAACTGTGGTCCAAGTTCCTTGGGAGGCTGATGTGAAAGGGTCCCTTAAGCCCTGAAATTTGAGGCTTCAATGAGCTGTGATAGTGCTACTGCACTCCAACCTGAGTGACAGATCAAGACTCTGTCTCAAAAACAAAACAGAAAACCAAACAAACAATAAAATTTCAAATCCTTTATATCAACCCAGGTAGCCATGATGACAAACCATTTTCAGATACAGGAAGTACTAGGCATAACCAGGTATATGTATTTAATACATAGAAGAAATTGGAGCCAATAGAGGTTTGTGACATTGCTTAGTTCTGGAAGAAAGTGGGTAACAAAAAGTGTTAACTGCAGCAACTTGGATGCTAAAACCTTATTGCTTAAGTAAGAAGTTCTAACTCTTTTGTTGACCATTTTAAGTAACTCATAAAGCATTTATGAAGATCATTAAATCATTATATGTAGGGCTTTGATTTCATGTTTTAATTTCAATTCTCTTCTTTCTACTGTGTGTTACTGTGCTAGAATGAGATACTACTAAGAACAAGAAAATCAGGGTCCCAGGCCTCATGAGACTTGTAGTCTAGAAAGAAAGAAAGCAATTAGGCATTTAATTGATTTCGAGCGTGGTGAGTGCTTATCTTGTCTAACATTAGTTTTCTGATCCTTTATCTACATTTGAAAAAGGATGGATGCCTAGACCCTAAAGCCAACTAGACTCTCTCTGGGTAAGACCCCAGGTACAATATTTCTAAAAGCTCTTTAGGTGACTCTATTGTGCATATAGAATTGAAAATCAATGTCCTCTATCAGGGTTTCTCAGTCTAAGCACTATTAACATTTTGAGTGGGATAATTATTTGCTGTGGGCTGGCTGTTCTGTGCATTGTAGGATGTTTAGCAGCATCCCTGGCCTCTGCCCACTTGATGTCAACAGAACTCCCTGAAAGTTGTAGCAACCAAAAATGTGTTCACCCACTGCCAAATGCCCTCTGGAGGGGTGAACTGCTTCCTTCCCACTTGTTGAGAAATCACTACTCATTGGAAGTAGGCTCTGGCTATCTTGTGACCTACTCTCTTCCTACTCTCTCCCTTACTGATTCAGTGTTAGTCATGACAGCTACTGAATGTTCCTCAAACCTGATGCCACCATTTTAGCCTTTCATTATTTCTGCCCATGATGGCTTCCAATTAGCCACTTGGCTAACTCCCCAACTTCTTTCAAGTCTGCTCACATGTTACCTGAGAAAAACATTCCATTGTTAGCCTGTCTAAAATAACCACATTTCTTTATATGCTGTGTATTAGTCCATTCTTACACTGCTAATAAAGTCATACCTGAGACAGGACAATTTATAAAGGGAAGAGATTTAATTGACTCACACTTCCACACAGGCCTAAGGAAACTTGCAATCATGGCAGAAGGGGAAGCAATTATGTTCTTCTTTACATGGAAAAGCCCCTTATAAAACCATCTGATCTTGTGAGAACTCACTTACCATCATGAGAACAGCATGGAGGTAACTGCCCCCATGATTTAATTACTTCCCCCTGGGCCCTTGCCATGACACTTGGGGATTATGGAAACTACAATTCAAGATGAGATTGGGTGGGGACACAGACAAACCATATCATTCTACCCTGGTCCTTCCCATATCTCACATCTTCATATTTTAAAACACAATCTTACCTTTCCAACAGTTTCCCAGAGTCTTAGCTTATTCCAGCATTAACCTAAAAGTCCAAGTCCAAAGGCTTATCTGACACAAGGCAAGTCCCTTCTGCCTGTAAGCCTGTAAAATTGAAAGCAGGTTAGTTACTTCCTAGATACGATGGGGGTAGAGGCGTTGAGTAAATACACCCATTGCAAATGGGAGAAATTGGCCAAAATGAAGGGGCTATAGACCCCATGCAAGTCTGGCAGTCAAACCTCATAGCTCTAAAATGATCTCCTTTGACTTCATGTCTGGCATTCAGGTCACACTAATACAAAAGGTGGGCTCCCAAGGCCTTGGGAAGCTCCAGCCCTGTGGCTTTGCAGGGTACAGCCTGCCTCCCAGCTGATTTCACAGGCTGGTGTTGAGTTTCTGCAGCTTTACCAGGTACACAGTACAAGCTGTCAGTGGATTTTCCATTTTGGAGTGTGGACGATGGTGGCCCTCTACTCACAGCTACACTAGGCAGTGTCCCAGTGAGGACTCTGTGTGGGGGCTCCAACCCCACATTTCCCTTCTGCATGACCTAGTCAAGGACCTCCATGAGGACTTTGCCCCTGTAGCAGACTTCTCCTTGGATATCCAGGTGTTTCCATACATCCTCTGAAATCTAGGTAGAGGTTCCCAAAGCTCAGTTATTAACTTCTGTACATCTGCGGGCTCAATACAATGTGGAAATTGCCAAGGCTTGGGGCTTGCACCCTCTGAAGCAATGGCCTGAGCTGCACCTTGGCCCTTTTTGGTCATGGCTGGAGCAGCTGGGACACAGGACACCAAGCCACCAAGTCCTGAGCCTGCACACAGCAGGGAGGCCCTGAACCTGCCTTAGGAAACCATTTTTCCCTCCTAGGCCTCCAGGCCTGTGATGGGAGGGAATTGCTGCTAAGGTCTCTGACATGCCTTGCAGGCATTTTTCCCATCATATTGGTGAGTAGCATTTGGCTCCTCATTACTTATGCACATTTATGCAGCAGACTTGAATTTCTCCCCAGGAAATGGGTTTTTCTTTTCTACTGCATCATTTTCAGGCTGAAATTTTTTCAAACTTTTATGCTCCGTCATTTCTTGAATGCTTTGCTGATTAGAAATTTTTTTCACCAGATACCCTAGATCATCTCAAGTTCAAAGTTCCACAGATCTCTAGGGGAGGGATAAAAAGCCTCCAGCCTCTTTGCTAAAGCATAGCAAAAATGACCTTTACTCCAATTCCCAACAAGTTCCTCATCTCTATCTGAGACCACTTCAGCCTGTACTTCGTTGTCTGTATCACTATCAGCATTTGGTCAAAACCATTCAACAATTCTCTAGGAAGTTCCAAACTTTCCCACATTTTCCTGTCTTCTTCTGAACCCTCCAAACTGTTCCAATCTCTGCCTGTTACCCAGTTCCAACATTGCTTTCAGATTTTTGGGTATCTTTATAGCAGCACCCTACTCTCTGTGGTACCAATTTACCATAGTAGTTTGTTCTCATACTGCTAATAAAGACATACCTGAGACTGGGTAATTTATAAAGTAAAGAAGTTTAATTGACTCATAGTTCTGCATGGCTGGGGTGGTATCAAAAAACTTATAATCATGGGGGAAGAGGAAGCAAACATGTCCTTCCTCACATGGTCGCAAGCAGAAGTAAAAGAAGAAAAGTCCCTTACAAGCCACCAGATCTCATTAGAATTTACTCACTATCATGAAAACAGCATAGAGGTAACTGTCCCTCATGGTTCAGTTACCTCCCACTGGGTTTCTGCCATGACATGTGGGGATTATGGGAACTACAATTCAAGATGAGATTTGGGTAGGGACACAGCCAAACCATATCACACTGCTTTGTTTTTCTTCACAGAACGTATTACTATTTGACATTATATCATGTCTTTTCTTTAAGTCTTCAGTCTCCATAAACCATTATGAAGTCTGTTTAAGTGTATGATACATAATAGTGAGATGGGAGAGTTCCCTGACCCACCTTGCAGGATGTGTGACAGGGGTGTGGCTGGCTGTTTGGCCACCATGAGCTCAAACCCCTTACAGGAGGGGGAGTATGCAGACGGGCAGCTGCATGAACTGAGATGAGTGCTTTTTGACTCTGGCCCCATGGCAGTGTCTAGGGTTGGGTGCCTGTGATTCTTGAAGCCCCAGTGTTACAGTACTCTTTTAGCTCTGCTGTCCACAGATGGCTTAAGTCCACATCTCAATGCCCCCTTGATACCCAGGGCCTTGTCTAGCATCCTGGAAGAATCAGGTTACCCATGGACTTGAAGAGTAGTGAATGTGGGGGTTTTACTGAGTGGTGGAGGTGGCTTTCAGTTGGTGGGATGGGAAGCTGAAAGGGGAATGGAGTGAGAAGATAATCTTCTCCTGGAGTTTGGCCGTCCTGTGGTCAGACTCCTCTCTGGCTGTCCCTAGCTGGACTCCTCTTGATGTTCAGATGCTCTTTCTCTTCTCTTCTTCTCTGCCATGCCATTCTTCTGCTCCTTGGTTCTTCTGCTTATCTGCTCATGAAGTGTGGGTTTGGCATTTATATGGGTACAGGATAGGTCACGTGGTGGACCAAAATGCAACATTTTGGGTGCAAAAACAGGAATGCCTGTTCCCACTTAGGGTCATGGGCTTCCAGGATTGAGGGTGGGGCCTTTGCTGGGGAACCACCTTCTTGTACCTAGTATTTTCCTGTCTCCTGTCAGTATCAATAGGTACACAATATTTATTAATTGTGACTATATAGTCATGAATGACTATATATTATGAAGTGGGAAATGCATAGTACAAGGAGAATTGCTGTCCTTGAAAATAAATTTATTTTTTGTTTTTTTGAGATGGAATCTTGCTCTGTTGTCTAGGCTAGAGTGCAGTAGTTTGATCATGGCTCCCTGCAGCCTCAAACTCCTGGGCTAAAGTGATCCTCCTACATCAACCTCCCAAACTGCTGGGACCACAGGCATGGTGTCATCACACCCAGCTAATTTTTGTATTTTTTTTTAGAGATGGGGTCTTGCTATGTTGCCCAGGCTAGTCTCAAACTCTTGGGCTCAGGCAATTAGCCTGCCTCAGCCTCCCAAAGTGCTGAGATTATAGGCATGAGCCATCATGCCCAGCCAATCTAAAATTAAGTTTCATTATCATCCACAGTGTTTAATTTTGTTTTTGAACACTATATGGATTAAAAGCAGCTTTTAATTAAAGGTCATGTGTGTGTGTACACACACATGTATGCAGATGTTTAATCACTGGCAAGTAAATGAGTATGTTAAACTTTTAGGCAGCTGATAGGAAAAATCATGTTTTTTTCTACTTTTTTTTAACAAGTGCAAAATGTTCACTTATCTCCAAATGGCTATATCTGCAACCAAGTTAGCTATATGCTGAACATTTTAGCTTTGGCCAAAATGTTTAACTACATACATAGTGTCAATTTACAACAAAATGTGGCCAATATTTGTGGATAAAAGTCTATATTTTTAAAATGTAGCAAAGATTTTTCATAGGATAAAGAAAGGTGTTGCTCAATAAACTTTCGGAAAGACCCCATCTGAGTTCTGGTGGAATTTGAAGTTGGAACAATTTTCCATTCATTTTCACTGGTATATTTACATTAATTTTCATACCATCTTTCTTAAATAGTCCCAAACTCTTTTTTCTGTGAGACTTTATATAAATGACCGTAGGTTGAGATGGTTCTTATGAGGTATTATCAAGTACAACTTCCTCAAAATAGGACTAAACTTTAACCACTAGGCATGCACATTTTATTTATTCTGGAAGCAGTCCAGGTGAAGCAATGTCATGGTCATTGATACATGTCTCTTTTCTCTGGCCTACCTAAGTGTAGGGTACCAAATTGCCAATATAAAAATTGTTGTGGTCTCTAATTTTTTTAAAGGTAAGATTTAGTACTCGTGTTCATCAAATAAATAATTAACTCCTCACATGCCTACCAAAAATTATCGCTTCTTTCTCTGACTCCATACCTCAGACGTCAGCATGCAGGTTTATCATTTTCTTTCATCTTCTGTGTAAAGCTGTTAAATGAATGTTCACCTTTCTTTTTATAGTTATGTTTTTCTTTCCTCCATCTCTATTTTAACTTTCCTTTTTTATTCCTTTCCTCCCCATCATTTTTATTCTTCTTCCTTCTTTCTTTTTTCCTTTTTTTGAGCTTTATTCCTTTTTTCCTTGCCTCCACAAACGTTTACTAGGCACTATTCTACATATTGGTTATATGGAACTGACAATTCTAGACCTTGAGAAATTTATTTTTAAAATATCTAATAGTAGAAGTTTACTTTTCTCCTTTTTTTTGAACTTTATTCCTTTTTCCTTTGCCTCCACAAACATTTATTGGGCACTATTCTAGATATTAATTATATCGAACTGAAGATTCTGGACCTTGAGAAATTTATTTTTAAATATCTAATAGTAGAAGTTTACTTATGAAGTTAATATGCCAAGTCATGGAAAGGATAAGATGCTTATTTGAACTAATTCAGCTTATTCAACAAATGGCAGAGCTGATTTATTCATTTTTTATTTTATTCATAAATTAACATAATATTTGTGGAGTAGCTTCTATGTGCCAAGAACTGATCTAGATGCTAGAGATATAGAAGTGAACCAAACAGACAAAAGTCCCTGACCCCTCTGGAGTATAAAATCTAGTGACATTTCATAGCATATGCTGGCTTTAAGTGACTGGCCAGTATCCCAAGTATTAATTGGCTTGCTCCTGTACTGACTATGCCCATGAACTTCCTTCTCTTATATATCTATAATTTGCACATGTAAACTTGGATCATCCATAGCAGAACCAGAATTAAGAGTAGAAAATATTGAACTCTAAGGTAAAAATGTTATTAGTTCAAGCCCAAGACAAAAAGATTTAAATATTAACTTGTAGAGCTAGTTTCCTACTCTAAGAGACTAGATAAAAGATGCCAGAAACTGAAAGAGACTGAAGAGGAAAAAAGACCATGTGGATAGAAGGGCAGAATATTTATCCCCTCAGAATGGAGACCATTAAAAAAGAATTTTAAAAAGATATTTACTATGACTGGCCATTCTTTGTGAAAGCTGTGCAAAGTACAAATTTGACTTCTTGTTGCTGAATGTGGTCATAGTTCCTGTTAATTTTAGAGTTTGAAATGCCACTTTTTTCCTTGAGACAGCCCCGCTATTACATCATCTTTACTCCCATAGAAATAATAATATGGTCTGGAACATTTGTTACCCACCCATATCCATAAACTATAGGGTAGGGGGCTTGTAGGGTAGAGATATCATTAAGGAAAAGCCTTAACAATAGTAGGAGATGGGATAGTTTGAAATAACCCACTGAACAGGAATAGCTGTGAACCATGTGGCTTCTGTTATCCACTTAAAAGCTTCTGCTTCTGGTTTAGGTCTGCACTATAACTAGAACTCAAGCAAGCAAGATTGGAGTTTTGCTAAGAGATCATAGAAGAACAACTAAATGGATATGAGTAGTAACAGACAAACTTTCTTATTTCATTCTCTCTTTATAGTAATTGTGCAGCACTCACCAGTAGAGCTATCTTCAGCTATTAGGAATGTCACTATTACTGCTTTATATAGGCTCCTTATATTTTATTAGAGCAAATCAGTTCTATTTTTAAAAAAAGTTTATTTGGTTTGATATTTTCCCATTTCCTATCAATGGAATTAGAGTTGAGTTATTTTTTTAAAAACTTATCTCTTTATTTTTTTTTGAAATAGGTTCTCCCTCTGTCACCCAGGCTGGAGTGCAATGATGATCATAGCTCACTGTAGCCTCAAACTTTTGGGCTCAAGTGATCCTCCCTACTCAGCCTCCCGAGTAGCTGGGACAACAAGTGTACACCACCACATGATTAGTCTTTTTCATGTTTTGTAGATACAGGGTCTCACTATGTTGAACAGGCTGGTCTCAAACTCCTGGCCTCAAGTGATCCTCCCACTTCAGCTTCCAAAAGTGCTGAGATTACAGGCATGAGCCACCATGCCCAGCCAAAACTTTCAATTCTATAAATCATTCATATACTGTATCTTTAAGTAGCTCACAAAAATATACCATGAACTAACCCATAGAATTATTAATAATATATATGCCATTGCCCTACACTTGGAATTTGAGGCAGTTTAGATTTGATTGGTTAAATTATACATAAATGCTGAAGCAGTTTTCCATTGGGTAGGAATCTCCTCATCTTCAGAAAAAAAATAGTTTTCTGGGCTTAAATTTTCACATTTGTTATTCAAAACAAGAAATATAAAATCTATTTCAGAAAATAGTTTGTTAAACATCAGAGGTAAGGATAAAATTAACAGCCATGCTGCTGGAGCAATTAGACTTACATAGATTAAGAAGAAAATGCAGTATTTATCTCTGTTTGTTAATGTGCTTAAGACACCAATAGGGCGAATAAAATGTTGGATGCCAGCAAGAATGTGATCCTTTCCATTGACCATGGGGGGAGATATAGTGGAACCACACAGAAACATTGTCTCCCATTCTTATTAGGAGAAAAATGTCAACTAAATGCCAAAGCTAAGATGGGAGGAAAGAATAGCGTCAAAGTAAAGCTAAAATAGTTGACTAAATATCAGGTTTCTGAGAGTCAAATGAAATAAAATGTGGAATAGAGAAATAAATGAGAGCTAGGATTAATAATTTGATAAAGAGATTTAAATAGTAAAACCCACTTCTCATTGACTGGGTCTGGCAGAAACTCCTCTAAAGCATCCAGAGTATAACTTGAGGAATGTAGGCTACTGCTTTCTTAGGGGTGGGAGGAAAATATTGTATTGGAACCAAAACAGGAAATGCCCTTCTGTCCTCCTTTGCATTTTAATCCTTCAGGTAATCTTAGTCAACCCCTCAGCAGCAAGTTATATGAGAACTACTAAAGTTTCAGACATGGACACTTAAAATCAAGAAATAAAGACCTGCATTATAATAGAGCAAAAATTTAGAAAATTAAGTGGAATGATAAAGTATAAGTAGAAATTTCAATGGAAGAATAAAAGATGTTTTTAAAATTCAGAAATCATAAATAATATTAATAAAAGGAAGACTGACTTCTGTAACACTGTAAGAGTTAAGTGACTAACACATGTAAAATTTTAAGGAAGCTGAGGAAAAAATAAAAGGTAAAGGTAACTACCTTTTAGGCACAATGTTTTTTACCTAAAAGGTAATTGCTGAGGTTTCAATCTTCAGATCTCAGGGGCATAAAACTATAACAGTGTTACCTATCAAGGACTAAATAGGAACTGTGTTTCATGTCATTATCTTAACTCTGGAACCCAAGCTGATGACACCATCACTATCAGTGACATTGTTGGCAGACAGAAAGGGAACATGGTAAAGGATGAACTTTCTTTCAGTCTCCTTCCAGGTAGTGGCACACTTTACTTGCATTTTGTTGGCCAAAGCAAGCCACAGGACTATGCCTGAGTTCAAAGGGAGGGGAAATGCAATTCTATCGTATGCTAGGAAAGAAAAAGAGATCCAAATATTGGGGAACAGATACAATGATTGCCACAGTAGTAAACTTTAAATAATCATTGTTTTTACGAGTGGAATAAGCTAGATAATATCTAACTGATTTCCAAAGAGATTCAGCTACATTAAAGAATGCAACTATAAATGGAATTTGTTAAGAAGCTCAAGGATGTTTTACAGAATACCCTAATGGCTTCTTCTCTGATGTCAAAGAGAAAAACTGTGAACTTCCAAAACCTTCCTTGGAGCTTGTAAAATAGAATAAGAGACCAGTTTATGAATCAAACTTCCTGCTCAAGATTATCTGTTCTCATATAATCCTTCTTTCTTACAGGCTAGAAATGCTCATTAATTTTCCAGTTTGAATTTCTGTATCTCCTCATGGTTATGTACTCCAAATGATAGGGCGTCTGAATTGGCAACTGAGTTTTATATGGAAAAATAGTTAATAAAATACTAGAAGGGCTGGGATCTGAATTAGATCTGAATATAAACCAGGGATAGCGTTATCTCCAGATATCGTCATCAGTCTCCAACAATGGTTCTCAGCATTTGGTATACATTAGAACCACCTTTGAATTGAAAACACATAGCAATACCCAAGCTCTACCCAAGATTGATTAATTCGGACTCTCAGTGGTGGGAAGTGTGCATGTGCATTTGGAGAAGGTGGTGCAGCATATTGTAATAAGCAGTATAGTTTGAGAAACATTGGTCTGCAAAACAATATTTGACTCAAGGAAGACTAAAAGGCCAGGATTGTCCCAAGTAGCTACTCTCTTCAAATTTTTTATCTCCCAAACTCAAGAGAATGGATATTAGCACATTGGCTGCAGCAAGTTCACTTTAATGTGATTGGATTGGGAAAAGGAACTAGGAGTATGTGGGGTCCCAGATAGTCCATTGGGTGAAAGGTCAAAGCCAAATATTCATTATTTGTTGCTACTGCTTTTGGCATAAAGATCCAGACCATGTTATTCTGAATTGCAAGATTTACCTGGTTAACCCAGGTAATCACTATTCAGTGGTGAAACCAGACCTTGCTCCTAGCTTAGGTTGGAACTTGGCTAGCCTCTAAACTAATCTTTTATTCTTGCTGTTGTCACGAACAACACAGAACTTCCAAGAGAATAAAATGCCATAAATTGCTTTGGAAGAATGGAATGTGTAGTCAAAGTATGAGCGTGGACTTGTCTGAAGCCAAGATACCAAATCAATGGGCATCGGGTAGCCAGGAACACTCTATGCTTGGACATGGGAGGCCAGAGGCTGTTGGCAAAGTCAAGTAAGAAGAATGTAAAGTCGTATGCAATGCTTGCCTCTTATTTGCCAAGGACTTTTCATGAACTATTCAATCTTCACAATTACCATTCTAGAAAGATGTTATTAACTCTATTTTACAGGAAAAAAAATAATTGAAGCTGCAGGAGTTAATGATGATCACCCACAAGTGTGTGGATTTGGTATCGATTATTTTAAGCTGAAAGCGCTTGAGAAACTGTGTTTGCAGAAAGGGCTATCAGACCTGTCCCTTCCTGCATGTATTAAGCCATAAAAATTCCTTGGAGAAGAGTGCCTTCCTTGTACCAGTGTTACAATATAACCCTTATCACCAGAGACTCAGACTTACTGCTGCAATGGACCTGTACAAGTAAACTTACTGAAGAAACTGTTATCTTCCACTAGCTTCACACACTCCCACCATAGGTCTCCTAATAGTCATTCTTCTCTAGAATTTACTGTCTCTAGTTAGATCATTTTGTCCTGTCATTTCTTCACAAATCTCTCATTCTTTGTCTAAAATGTATTTAAAAATCTCTGCTTTGACCATTTTCTTCAGGTCTTTGCTCTCTTAGTGGTCCCTGGGCACAAGTAAGAATAATGACACTTATATGCTACTCTCCTATTAATTTGTGTCAATTTGATTCCTAGACCCAGCTGAAGATCCCATTTAAGAATTAGGATGGGTAGAAGTGATCTTTAAATTCCCCGACAAATCTAGGAGATTAAGTAACTGGTTCATGTTTCATAGTTAATAAATAATGAAGGCAAATTTGAATTATTTTCTTAGAAACTCAAAAGCCCTGCTTTTACTAGTATATTACATGGCCTAGAAGGGAAAAAGGGGTGATACAGACAAACTTTGACAGCATCACAATTTTATGTCACAAATACTTGCCCAAAACTACACAATTTTATTAGACTGCAAATCAGGCGAACTAGTGGAATATAATGTAAAATAAGATGTGTTTTTGATTTGACAAGCCTCAGCGGAATAGAGTGGGAGTGTACAAATTTTTGTAAAAGCCCAAAGTGGTTTTTGGGAGTTAAACATTGCAAATTTCCAAGCCAGCTTTCAGCACCAGACTCATGTGGATGCACAAGTGTTATTTATTACACTGGCAAAACAAGAGGGACCAAGGCTGAAAATCATGAGTAAACCCTGGAGAGGTGACTCAGGGAGAGTTTTAGAACATTCTCACAGTGGGAAGTTAGCGGTTCACAGTTACATTTATTTGATTATTATAAAAAATATGACCTAAGACATACCAACAATGGTGGAAAGTGGGGCATAGCTACAAACGTGTTATCACCTGGAATGTCCCATGAATGTCCCTTTTTCCTCTAAGATGCTATAGTTTCCCTTAAGGATATTGTTTTCTCTCTAATCTACTCTTGAAAGCATTTCAAAGCCCCTATCTTGGAATTCAGTATGTTGTAGCCAGTGCCACCCAAATCCCTCAGGGACTCCTTAATACTTTGGGGGCCTCCTTTGAAACTTTTAATTCTTCCTCCCACTACTGGGACTGGCCAAGGTTGCAGTGCCATTGGGAGGAGAATCAGTACCTGCCTCTGACCTGGTCCCATTTTATACTGTTTGCAGTGCTCTCCTGTTCTCTTCTCTGATCCCATGATATGGCCACCCAGAATCCCTGAGGAGCTCTGGGATATATGCCTCTGAGATCATCTTAGAATCCTGGACTGGGACTCAGAGCCAGAAGAGTGAAATGATGAGAAGATTGTTCCTGCTGGCCAGCGTGGTATTTCCTGTGGAGAATCAAGAGAGATTTTGGATGATTCTCATTCTCATATGACATAGGATGACCTCAGGGCTCTGGCTATGGAAAGAGTTGGGGTTCAACTCCAGTCCTTGGCCTTGTGATGCATGAATAGGCCCATGCATCCACTCAGGCCCAACTATGTTCTGATTGTGGTGCCACCTGTGGTCCGTGGCACTAAAGGGCTGTGGTGATGGCAGCAAGTATCTTTAACCCTGTAAGCATAGTCTCCAACTGACAACCAGGGCACCATCTCAACCTCTCTGCACGTTCTATGCCAGGTATCTGGCACTTCTCCTGGGATGGCCTCACCTATTTCCCTAAGCCACTTTTCTGAGAGCTTTTGAAACCATTTTTCTGTAACACTAAAGGCCCATTCTAATCAATGACTTTTCCTGCTTCTTACAGATATGGCAATGCCTTGCTCTTCCTGGATGATCTTAAATTGTGCATTTTGAATGGCCCTTCCTTCAATGAATGGGATCTTTTTTTTTTTTTTTTTAAATCATGCCATTGGGCCCTCCGTGCATTCTCCTTGCTGGTGGTGGTGGCATGCTGAAAGCAGGGATGGTCAATATAAAAAGATGTCACACTTCAGGAATGCAGTGAAAATGTATTCATAAGTTCAAGAGAAGACACAGTTAGAAGAAGTATTTTCCTGTTTCTAGGCTGTAAAAAATTCTGAACAGTAAATTCAATAATCAGAAAATGAATTGTGATTCACATTTTCCTCAGTACTCTGGGTAAGACCTGTATTTGTGATCATCATTAGTGAAGCAGCAACAACCTTTAAGAGAACCATTGGAAGCCAATATTCATGGGTGGCACAATGAATGATTACATTATTACATGAGTAATAATGTAACCAGCATTAAATAAATGGTATTAGAGAACTGCAGAGGCAAGAAAATTCATCATGTTTCAATACGAAAGTTACCAAAGAGCCATGGCATTATGAGTAATAACAGCATTGCTGCATTTTTCTCTTAGTAGGAGATATGAAATCAGCCAGGAATGGGGCATTTGACAATAAAGAATGCAAAGAGATTGTTCTTGGGCCTTAACAGGAGGAGGTTTTGAGTGCACTCTGTGAAGTATTTTTACATGCAATGATTGGACCATAAACAAATACATAAGTATTTGTTCTCTATCCACTATTTTGAAACTTAATCAGATAACTGAGTATACCTAACAGGCCTGTGAATTTCTAAATACGTTTAAGGTCCAATTGTTTATATTATAATGTATATAAAAGGTACTTTCCCAGGGTTCTGCATGTCTCAGAGGTGCCCTAATATTAGCAGACAGTCCCAGAGGAAACTGAAGGTATTATGGGATGTCTCCGTTATAAAGGGACTTGAATGTATGGAAACACAAGTGCTTTCAGAGAAAATCAATGTGTATTCCTAATTGGTAGGCTAAGGGCATAGTCTGAAAGAGAAGAAACTCCAAAACATTAATTAGGGAAGAAAGAAATAGACAACTTCTTGTGCCAGTAAGAAAAGGGTAGCATCAACATGAACATTAGATACCTCCGAGTGCTAAGCTTTAATAATGGCGAGGGACATAGTTTAACAGTAGGCCTAGATCTTGATTACTTTTCCTAATGAGAGTGAAGCACAGCATGGAAAAGTGACAACTCGAGATAATTCAAAATGTCACATTAGTTTTGAGTTTCAATCTCTTCCACAACCAGTCTTCATAAAAACTGCTAATGAGTAGTAAATTGGACTGATTTGAGTTTTACTTCAATTTGCTTCCTGTGCTAATCTTTAGAGAAAGGGTTTAAGGCAGTAGGATGTCATGGATAGCGAATGAGAGCAGAATCCAAGCAACCTGAGTTAGAGCCTTTGCTCTACAATTAACAATCCATGTGGCCCAGGGCAAGAAAACAAAGAAATTAGCTGTTTATGAACATCTGTCAGGTGCCATGCACCGTGCTATGTCAGAGGAGACAGGTGAACAAGATGGGCCCCCCACCCAACTGCTCACAGACTAGCAATGTAGACTGAGATGTAAAAAGATAATTGGAATATATTATGATAAGTCTCTTATAGAGTTATGAGCAAAGGACTGTGGGAGTCCAGAATATGGTGTGATTAAACAATGAGAAGATCAATAAGTATACATGTTAGTCAGTGCTGTAAATAATGAAGTCGCATATGTAATTTTAGCATTTCTAGGAAGTACATTGAAAAGATTAAAAAGACACAGGTGAAATTAACCTTACTAATATGTTATATTTAACCCAGTAGATTCAAAATAGCATTTCAACATAAATAGATATTTCAACATAATAACAAAATAGCATTTCAACGTAGATATAAAAGTTAATTTTATATCTGTTAATGAGATTTTGTATCTATTTAATATTTATCAATAAAATTTGTTAATTTTATATCTATTAGTGAGACAGTTTACATTTCTTCTCTAGGTCTGTGAAATTCAGTGTCTGTTTTCTACTGTAGTGCATGTTAATTTGGACTAACCACATTTCAAGTGCTCAGTAGCCACATATGGCTAGTGACTACTATCTTGAGCAATGCAATGATAAGTCTGCACTTATGTTCGAAAAGACTTAAGGCAGGGATCCCCAACCCCCAGGCCACAGACTGGTACCGATCCGCAGCCTGTTAAGAACCCAGCCACACTGCAGGAGGTGAGAAGCAGGCCAGCGAACAACATTTCATCTGTATTTACAGCCACTCCCCATTGCTCTCCTAACCACCTGAGCCCCCACCTTCTGTCAGATCAGTGAAGGCATTAGATTCTCGTAGGAGTGCAGACTTTATTGTCGACCTCACATGTGAGAGATCTAGGTTATGCACTCCTTATGAGAGTCTAATGCCTGATGACCTGTCACTGTCTCCCATCACCTCCATATGGGATTCTCTAGTTGCAGGAAAACAAGTTCAGGAATCCCACTGATTCTACATTATGGTGAGTGGTATAGTTATTTCATTATATATTACAATGTATTCATAATAGAAATAAAGTGCACAACAAATGTAATGTGTTTGAATCATCCCAAAACCATCCCCCGCACCCCCAACAGTTGGTGGAAAAGTTGTCTTCCACGAAACCAGTCCCTGGTGCCAAAAACGTTGGGGACTGCTGACTGAAAGTATTTGTGCACAATTTAATGAGGAATTCCTAGATCACTCTGTGATCTCATCTAGCTTAACCTAAGAACATTTGAAAAACACCTAGAGATGTTTAATTTTCTACAACAGTGGTTCCGATACATGAGTTCATAAACTTATAATGATACTGATAAGAATCCTATGGGAAATGTAAAAAGACACACTCTCAGATTCCTGAGATTCTGAATCACTGAGTCTTGAGCAGATCTTAGGAATATATACATATATGAAAAACATTGATTAGTCCTAGGTTTGTCCAGGTTGGGAACTACTGGCCAATAAGCTCCTTATAAGTCACCTGTGGAAATCAAAAGGGCAATTTGATTTCAGGTAGCATTAGGAGAATGATCTTCCTCTGTGTGAATAGCTACAAGTGAAGTGTTTTTGTTGTTGTTGCTGTTGTTGTTGTTTGTTTTTCTTTTAAATTATACTTTAAGTTCTGGGATACATGTGCAGAATGTACAGGTTTGTTACATAGGTATACACATCCTATGGTGGTTTGCTGCACCTATCAATCTTTCATCTATATCAGGTATTTCTCTTAATGCTATCCCTCCCCAAACCCCACACCCCCCAACAGGCTCTCCTGTGTGATGTTCACCTCCCTCTGTCCATGGGTTCTCATTGTTCAGCTCCCACTTATGAATGAGAACATGTGGTGTTTGGTTTTCTGTTCCTGTGTTAGTTTGCTGAGAATGATGGTTTCCAGCTTCAGCCTCCCTGCAAAGGATATGAACTTATCCTTTTTTATGGCTGCATAGTTTTCCATGGGGTATATGTGCCACATTTTCTTTATCCAGACTATTACTGATGGGCATTTGAGTTGATTCCAAGTATTTGCTATTGTGAATAGTGCTGCAATAAACAGACATGTGCATGTGTCTTTATAGTAGGATGATTTATAATCCTTTAGGTATGTACCCAGTAGTGGGATTGCTGGATAAAATGGTATTTCTGGTTCTAGATCCTTGAGGAATCGCCACACTGTCTTCCACAATAGTTGAACTAATTTAAAATCCCACCAACAGTGTAAAAGCGTTCCTATTTCTCCATATCCTCTCCAGCATCTGTAGTTTTCTGACTTTTTAATGATTGCCATTCTAACTGGCGTGAGCTGGTATCTCATTGTGGTTTTGATTTGCATTTCTCTAATGTCTAGTGATAATGAGCTTTTTTTCTTATGTTTGTTGGCCACATAAATGTCTTCTTTTGAGAAGTGTCTGTTCATATTCTTTGTCCACTTTTTGATAGAGTTGTTTGTTTTTTTTCCTGTAAATTTGTTTAAGTTCCTTGTATATTCTGGATATTAGTCCTTTGTCAGGTGGATATACTGCAAAAATTTTCTCCCATTCTGTAGGTTGCCTGCTCACTCTGATGATAGTTTCTTTGGCTGTGCAGTATTTCTTGAGAAACTACATCGCTTATCTTCCTGGAGTGGTATGGTATCTGGAGCCAGCCCTGCCTTCAACTCTTATCACCCTATCACTTCCTCAGCCTAGAATGGATGGCATCTCTACACTAGGCTTCAGGAAAGTATGCAGGTTTTATTTTTCCCTTTGGGTCACATTATTTTTTGTCTGATGTTTTTCATATGAGTTATCCCAACGTTGGCTATGCATTACAATCATCTAGACAACATTAAAATTATCCTTCATGGATTCCCTTTCGAGTGTAGGAAGTGGAGCCTAGAACTCTGCATTTTTACATATTCTTCAGTAAGCACTTGGTGTGTGGAAAAACATTTGCAGAGGCAGTGACCTAGAGAATTATTTGGAAATGTGTTACTAGGGTTTCTGGTTCCATTAATAGATTTCAGCTTTGTTTACCACCATATACAGTATGATTTAATGGCCTGTGGCAGCCTTTGTTTGATATTTGCAGTTTACTAACTTTATGATCTTGTTAAGATATTTATCATGTTTGAGATTCTGTTTCCTCATCAGTAGGATGGAAATAATAATATTCAATTTGAGGGCTATTGTTTGTGTCCTAGGGCTCAGGTCTTGGTTCTTCTTCATGTTTAATCACTCTGTGATCTCATCTAGTCTTGTGGCTTTAAATAGCACCTATAGCTGATGACTGCCAAATGAACATCTCTAATCTGTCCTGTTCTCTAATCCAGACCAATTTACATGAATATGTGATAGGCAGCTCAAATCTAACATGCCTAAAACATAACTCTGTAATCAATTTCCAGAATCATTTTTTAACTCATCTCAGTAAATGGCAACTCTGAAGTTCTAGTTGTATAGGTCAAAAACCGTAGTCTCATTTTGACTCCTTTCTTTCTCCTATACTTCACATTAGTAAATCTCACCAGCTCTGCTTTTAAAATATCCAGAATTTGATAACATATCACCAACTCTACTTACCACCTTGGTTATTTCTAGCCTAGATTATTTCAATGGCTTTTCAGCATTTCCTTGCTTTTGTCCCTCTGTTCCCAACTGTCCGTCCTCAGTAGAGTAGCCAGAGTGACACTTTAGAAACTTAAGTCAAAATCACGTTACTGCTCTGCTCTACTTGAGATGGGTTCTCTTTTAGAGTAAAACCTCAAATCTTTAAAACCACCTACAAAGCAACTTTTGACCCGGAATTCTCTTTCTTCTCCTATCTCAATTTCTTCTCATTTTCTCTTAGATTATTCTTTAGGCATATTTGTGCATATCCTCTAAAATAACAAACATAGTCTTATTTCTGAGTCTTTGCAAATGTTATTTCTTTTCTGTCATATTCTTCCCTCAATGTTTTTTGTTTGTTTGTTTGTTTGTTTTTGTTTTTGTTTTGAGATGGAGTCTTGCTCAGGCTGGAAGTGCAGTGGCGTGATCTCAGCTCACTGCAACCTCTGCCTCCCAGGTTCAAGCGATTCTTCTGCCTCAGCCTCCCAACTAGCTGGTACTACAGGTGCACGCCACCATGGCATGCTAATTTTTGTATTTTTAGTAGAGACAGGGTTTCACCGTGTTGGCCAGGGTGGTTTCGAACTCCTGACCTCATGATCTACCTGCCTTGGCCTCCCAAAGTGCTAGGATTACAGGTGTGAGCCACCGCACCCAGCCCCACAATATTTTTCACTTCCTTCAGATTTCTGCTTAAATTTCACCTCCTCTGTAAAGCCTACTCTGACATTCATATTTAAACAATTTGTTTTCCTTCCTTGCTGATATTTCTTTTATCCCTTTTACCTTTTGCTTGTTGTCTACTTCTGTTTACTAGAAAGTAATTTACCCAAAGGCCAGAATAACAGTCTGTTTTGCTGATACATATACTTATTGCCTAACAGTAAATGGCACATATGAGGCACTCAGCAAATATTTGTTGAATAAATAAATGTATGTCAATACCAAACATATAGTAGAGGCTCATGTGAAGTAACGAGCCTTCCCTCCTTTGACTGAGAGGTAGCCAGAAATTTAGCACTTTAAAATTTTTGGTCGAGAATATTAGAGATTTAAAAAATAACTAGGAAGGTAATTAGGTTGGTGAGACTTTCATGAGAGAGTATTAGTTGAGCAAGCATTTTGAAGCAGACTCTTTGGCTGAGACATTGGGTCTCTATTTTCATAGGACTTCTGCTAACTCACACAGTTATGCTAAAATTCTCATTTCTTTTTCTTCCTTCTAGTGGACATCTATAGATTTTACTACCAGTTTCTCCATTTCTAGGAGTTTTCCCACTGACTATCCACATGATTGTAGCAGGAGTTACTATGTTAGAAAAGTGTGAACATATCTCCTTTAAATTTGATTGAATCAGGGGTGAGCATTTACACATAACCAGTGAGTTTCTCCCTGTGCAACCTGGACTTCTAACTAGTACCTTTAAAGATACATACATTGGATTCAATTGTGTTCTTCAAAAAGGTATGTTTAAGTCCTAAACTCTGACACCTGGGAATGTGATCTTATTTGGAAATAGGGTCTTTGCAAATACAATCAAGTTGTGGTGAGGTCCGAGGAGCAGAGGAAATAGAAAGAGAAAAGAATGATACTGGTATGCCAAGAGGGTTTTCTTTGAGCCGTAACTGAGTCCTTTGTCCTAACTTTACATATAATTCTCAAGTTGGTTTACACCAGATTTTCAAATTAATTTGAGCTGGTTTCTGCTACTTGCCACCAAAGAATCCTCATCCATACATGTCTCCTTCAGAGGGATTTATTTTATGTATCTTCTTTTCCTTCGAGATTTGCCATATCTAAAAATGTAACTAACCCTTCCCTACTGTTTTAATTAACAACGTTTAAACCAAGCATTCCTGTTTATCTCTTAGGACTCAAAGTGAACCATTTGCATGAAACTTAAATAAATGCCTTTGGATTTGAAAATGACTCCCTCACAAAGACAGTTAGATTCTCTACCATCTGTAAAAATGAGAAAAAATTATTATCAGTAGAAAATCTTTCTAGCTCTATGACTTCTTTAGAGACCATTACACTGGAGTGATTTCTGAACTCTATTTCTGTGAACTTGCTGTGTGTAAAGTACTATTCTGTACACTGAAGGAATGCAGAGATAAATGAAACAATGTTACTTTCCTCAGAGAGTTTAGAGATTAGTGAGTGATGAGACCCAAAAACAATACATTAAAAACTAGGATGACATGAACCAAGTGCTTCAATAGAAGTACCATCAATGGGTTCAGAGGAGAGCACGACTATTTCCAGCTGGGGTTATTATTGCAGCCTTGATGGATGAGTAGAATTTTGATAGATGGAGCTAGATGGTCTATCCTCCCCTAAGAAAAGCTACGTTAGGTGTCCCTATTAAATACTCTCATAACTTCCTGTATATCTCCCTAATCATGGTATGTTTTAACTATTGTACTGCAAGCTCTGTAAGAACAGTAATCACATTTGTCGTGGCCAATGTCGTAGCTTCAGAACTTACCATTATGTGTGATACATAGCAGTTTTCAATAAATGCTTTGTGCATGAATGCATAAACTTAGTTATAGGTCCATGCCACACAGAGAATGGACAGGAGGGTGACTCTGTGTTTGAGTGGTTTTAAGGACACCAGTAGGAAGAGCTCAGGTAGTTTTATTCTAGTGCATTTACATTAATGTGACTACCTATGCCTAATATGTTTCCTCCTTTCTGTTTTGACTAGCAAATTCTATCGCTCTGTCCAGATTTCTGAAGGGGGAAAAAATTTGGCTGATTTGTCCATCTTTTCCAGTTAGGTCATACATGTCATTGGTCAGGTAATATAGTGACTACCTATGAGTCGTGTGTCTACCTCTAGACCAATCATCTATAGCTATAAGGTGGTTCTGTAGTTGAAAACACAAATGTCTAGACAGTGTGATCTAGTTGTGCAATAGATTTGTTTAGGTGGGAATTTTGATGGGGAAGACAATAACTGATTTATCTAGAATATTCTTTCTCATGATAACTAATATGTATAATTGAAACAACCTCCACATTAATTATAGCTACATTAGAGTTTGGTGGAGAATACTAAGTAAGTCATCAGATGAGCTGGCTAAAATAGATGGAAATAGAGAGAGATCCAAGATGGCCAATTAGCAGCAGCTCAGGATTGTAGCTCCCAGTGAAAGCACAGAGAGTGAGTGGACGCCGCACTTTCAGACGAATTTTTGTTGCCCACAGACCAAGAGGATCCCGGCGGAGGAGCCACACAGGTTGCCAGAGCGACTCTTTTGGCCGGCGCGGCTGTTGCTGGCGCCCGGGCGTGGCGCTTCTCAGTGTGGAGTATACGGGACTGGGTGTCTTTTGAGTTGGGTTCGGCTGGTCCCATCCCCACAAGGAGAACAGCAATTGGAAGTGCTGAGGACTGACAGTTTCACAGCAAGCACAGCTGAACCCGGGAAGGTCCAGCTCTGTGGGGAAGGGGTGTCCACTGAAGGAAAATTAAGAAACAGAAAAAACTTCATCAACGCGCGGAGAGAGATCCAAGATGGCCGATTAGCAGCAGCTCAGGATTGTAGCTCCCAGTGAAAGTGCAGAGAGCAAGTGGACACCGCAATTTCAGACGAATTTCTGTTGCCCACAAACTGGGAGATATGCAGCAGAGGAGCCACACGGGTCGCCAGCGTGACTCTTGGCCAGCGTGGCTGTTTTGCCGGTGCCCAGGCTAGGCGCTTCTCAGTGCGGAGTATATGGGACTGGGTGCCCTTTGAGTCGGGCTCGGCTGGTCCCATCCCCACAAGGAGAACAGCAATTGGAAGCGCTGAGGACTGAGAGTTTCACAGTAAGCACAGCTGAACCCGGGAAGGCCTAGCTCTGTGGGGAA
>CAUYLG010074385.1:0-38201 GCA_963573385.1 Cacajao melanocephalus | reverse complement strand
AAACCCTATATTTTTTAACAAAACCTCCTTTTTTTATTAAAATCACCATAATTTTTTTTTTATTTTGGGTTTTTTTGTTGGCTCAACATTTTTTTTTTTTTTTTTTTTTTTTTTTTTTTTTTTTTTTTTTTTGCTTAGTCTTGCTTTGCTGTGCTGCCTGTGTTTTTGGTTCCATATACATTTTAGGATTTTTTTTTCTAGTTCTGTAAAGAATGATAATGGTACTTTGATGGGAATTGTATTAAATCTGTAGATTGCTTTTTTCAGTATGCTCATTTTCACAATATTGATTCTACCCATCCATGAGCATGGGATGTGTCTCCATTTGTTTGTGTTGTCAATTATTTCTTTCAGTAGTGTTTCGAAGTTTCCCTTATAGAGATCTTTTACCTCCTTGGTTAGATATATTTCTAAGTTTTTTTTGTTTTTTTTTTGTTTTTGGTTTTTGGGGGTTTTTTTGCAGCTATTGTAAAAGGGATTGAGTTCTTGATTTGTTTCTCAGCTTGGTCATTGTTGGTGTATAGCAGTACTACTGATTTGTGTACATTGGTTTTGTATCCTGAAAGTTTACTGAATTCATTTTATCAGTCTGTTCATCAAATGGTGCTGGGATAATTTTCAAGCCATGTGTAGAAGGATGAAACTAGATTCTCATATTTTTCCTTAAAATAAAAATCAAATCAAGATGGACCAAAGACTTCCATCTAAGACCTGGAACCATAAAGACTCTAGAAGATAGCATTGGAAAAACTCTTCTAGACATTGACTTAGGCAAAGAGTTCATGATCAAAAACATAAAACCAACTGCAACAAAAAACAAAAATAAATAGATGGGATCTAATTAAATTTTAAAAACTTCTGCACAGCAAAAGAAACAATCAGCAGAGTAAACAGACAACCTACAGAGTGGAAGAAAGTATTCACAAACTTTACATTTGACAAAGGACTAATGTCCAGAATCTATAAGGAATTCAAACAAATCAGCAAGAAAAAACAAATAATCCCATCAAAAAGTGGGCTAAGGACATGAATAGACAATTCTTAAAAGAAGATATGCAAATAGCCAACAAACATATGAAAAAATAAATGCTCAACATCACTAATGTTCAGAAAAATACAAATCAAAACCACAATAAGATACCACCTTACTTCTGCAAGAATGGCCACAATCAAAAAAAAAAAGATATTGGCATGGATGTGGTGAAAAGAGAGCACTTTCACTGCTGGTGGCAATGTAAACTAGTACAACCACTATGGGAAACAGTATGGAGAGATTTCTCAAAGAACTAAAAGTAGAACCATGATTTGATTCAGCAATTTCTACCCAGAGGAAAACAAATCATTATATGAGAAAGACACACACACATGCATGTTTATAGTAGCACAACTTGTCAATTGCGAAAATATGGAACCAGCCTAAATGCCAATCAACCAATGAGTAGATAAAGAAAATATGATATATATATACAGCATGGCATACTACTCAGACATAAAAAGGAATGAAATAATGGCATTAGCAGCAACCTGCATGGAGTTGGAGACCATTATTCTAAGTGAAGCAATACAGGAATGGAAAACCAAATATCATATGTTCTCACTTATAAATGGGAGTTAAGCTCTGAAGACACAAGGTATAAAAATAATACAATGAACTCTGGTTACTCAGGGAGAAGGATGTGTTAGGGATGAGGGATAAAAGACTATGCATTGGGTAAGGTGTGCACTGCTTCGGTGACAGGTGTACCAAAATCTCAGAAATTACCCTTAAAGAACTGATCTATGTAACCAAAAAATAAAAAAATAAAATGTTTCAGCAGCTTTCTAATGCTCTCAAGCAGTGTAAAGTTGTTCTTATTCCTACCTCCTTCTCATATCTCCTCCCTTTTTTTCCAATACCTGTTACTCTCTAAATTTCAG
Organism: Cacajao melanocephalus; assembly: GCA_963573385.1. Taxonomy (NCBI): domain Eukaryota; kingdom Metazoa; phylum Chordata; class Mammalia; order Primates; family Pitheciidae; genus Cacajao; species Cacajao melanocephalus. The sequence goes on along the minus strand of CAUYLG010074385.1, from coordinate 36,284 downwards.
ATAATTTCCTTTCTGATCAATGCTGCATAATTCCATGCTCCGTTCCCAGCATGGTGCATTTTTTCATGCAGCTCTCTCTTGCTAAAATTTCCTTTTGTCTTCACCTAGCCAAATTCTAATGTCTGCAGATATCAAGGTTAAGCATCACGACCTCAGCCTTAAAAATCCTTTCCCAACCACCTTAAAATGAAGACCAACTCTCTGTACATTCTCCAATCATTATATATCTTTCCTTTACAGAACTTACACAAAATCAGTTTAACATATGTGAATATATGATAATCTTTATTCAAAAAAAAAATCCTCTAGATTCTAAACTCCATGAGAACAACAACAAAAAAAGAAGTCTGTTTTCAATCACCATTGCATCGTCACACACAACAGGGTGTTTAGCACATGTTAGGTACTTCATAATTACCTACTGAGTAAATGAATGATTGAATGATCTATATCCTTTCCTAAGTAGTCAATCTCATTTACATATGTATTAGAATGAGGACCAAACTGAGAAAGGATATGAAAACAGGTGGGATAGCTGGCAGAAAGAATATTGCTAGAAGCATTGAATTACACTGAATTGAAAATCATCAGATTTTATTTCCACAAAAGATAATATTATCCAAAATCCTCATTTCACAAGTGAGGAAACTATAAGGCACTGGCCTGACTGCTTGTGCAATCATAATAAGATTTGCTTTCAGAAATCTGTAATAATCTAAAAGATGATAGGCACTGTGCTGTTTGTGTGCCAAATATAATTGAATTCTCCTAATCAATTGTCCTTAACCACGGATCAGAAAACTGTAGCTTAAAGGGTTACACAACTAGCAGTATTACACTGCTATTAAACAGCATCCTGCTTATATTTGCCTCTATCCCAAATCGCACTCTTAATTCCATTCATGTAATTCTTCTTCATTTTCTTCAGGTGTCTCCTAAAATATAAACCCATTTTATCACTTATTGTCTCATTCAGACATTGCATTTTTCACCCACCCCACATCTAGATACAGTTTTCATTTATTTTCTCACTCAACTCTTGAGTCTGTGTCTTCTCAGACCCAAATTCATTACAAAACTCATTCTCCTATAGTATTAGCCTCTTCATAGTATTCGAATTTACTGAAACTTGAGTCTTCCTAGTGGATATTCCTGTTATCTGCAGTCTGTGGAGTGGAGGTTTCCCTTTCCCCACTTAAGTGTCTTTTTGTATGACAGAGAGAAAAAGAGGAGAGACAGATACAGAGACAGAGAGAGACAGAGGACCAGATTCTGAGTTGCAGTGGAGTAATCGAGCTATCTTTTTATTCTGGAAAGGACGTTCCAGTGGAACTCAATATCAATAATATTTGGTTGAACTCCATCCAATTTAATCAAGTTTAAATATTGTATGAAAAAAAAAGAAGGTATTGAAATGGTATTGGTAGAAGGGATTTTGGGATTCATTTTGTCAGCTCTTCAGTTTTCCACATAAGGAGATTGAGCTCCAAAAAAAAAACTGATACCTGACAAGTTTAAATAAGTAATCAGTGGCAGAGCTAGGACTAAACTTTACATGTACCAACTAGTAACACGTTAAAATAATACTGAGATTTTAAAAAATCAAGTTAGATTAAACATTTAATAACTTCTATCTTGCATATCTTCTCTCTTTTAACCAAACTTTCTTCACATGATGATTTTTAAAAAATAAATAGGTTAGTCAAGGTTCATGACACCATCACGTGTGAGATCTAAGACCTATCATTATGTAAATTTTCATATGCTCAAAGAGACATAGACTGATTACTCTGAATTACCTCAGTATTTAATCAGAGCCACAGAATAATCACAGATTTGACTGTGTTTTCAAAAATGACTCAGAATTTGCAAAGAAGATAATCTCACTGGGTATAGAAACGTGGACATATTCTTCTTAGTATACTATAACAAAAACTAAACAAAAAGTAAACCCTGGCATAATTTAAGTTTGCCATGTAGTCTTACACATTTTCATTTCACAAATGAGTTGCATATTTCCAACTTTATATCTGTTAAAAAACATGGAATAACACATATTATTTTAAAATATGATTATCAAATTGTTTTTCATGAGTAGTTATTGGTCATGCTAAATATTCATATATTTTGTCCATTCTTCCATGTGACTTTTGACATAAAATAGATGAATAAAATTTGAGAAAGCCTACTGGCCACATGGCCATTGAATATGTAAACTTGATTTCCATTTTAATCAACTCTAATGAAATCACTGACCATAGCATGGAAGAATTGAAAATTAGAGGGTTTATGTTGTGATGGGAGATTATTTAAGCCTTGTCTACTGAGAGGGTTCAATTTGACAATAGGCGCTATTATCAGTGACATACTTTATTGTACACACATTTATAGAGCTTTTCCTATAATTTAGTCAGAGTTCTAAATGCTGAGGAGATAAAATGACACAAGACATGGTCCCTGCCCTCATAAAGCTCACAGTTTAATAGTTAAGCCAAAATAGCAACGCAACAAGGACCATAGAGGTTAACACATGCTCTAAGAGTAAATGTCCCAAGACACTGAAAGAACCTGAAGGGATATGGAATTTAGCATGTAAGGAAGAGGAAGAGAGATAAGGTAGAGGATGTTGAGAAGAAACGCAAAGATTCAATTAACTCAGACTCCGTCACTATTCAACGGGATGTTATCTGCTAGGAGGTTCCAATATCACTTGTAACAGGCAGCGTATCAAGCCTGACAGCTGATTTTAAAAAGTGGTCTCTTGGAAACTGCAATTTAGCAAGAACTTCTCTTTGATTCAGTCCTCTTGGCTGTGAGTTGAATTAACTAAAAGATAGCATGGTAAGGAATGGCTTCACTACCGCATGTGTGAATTTTTTCACAGATAAAATTGTATCAGATAAAATTTTCACAGAAAAAAAATTTTCACAGATGAGACCTAAGACCATGCATTTTTTTTTTTAGCTTCTACACAACTCCGTAAAAAATCTAAGAAGTGGTAAATGTTCAATAAATTTGTTAAAATAAAACATCATTGCCAAGAAGAATTTTTTTTAGCTCTGACCAGTCTTAGCCAAACACATGAGCACAAGTCTCGCTTTCTTCCATAAATGACAGTTTGGGGACAGTTTAGTGAACTGACTCAAAGAAAGGGGTAATATTGTCGCTGAGGTGACTGGCTCTGTTTTTTTTTTTTTTTTTATTTGACAATACCGAAAATAATACTTGAGTAAAAATGTCTGGATTCAAGTGTCTATGGTATTAGCCCAGGTAAAAATATTTTATATAATTATTTTTCTAAAAGAAAAATGTATATCTGGGGAAACTTCAAACAGTTGTTGGAAACATGGAATTAAAAGATAAAAATAAAAATACAAACTTTAGATATCAACACAAGCTCTATTAAGTTTGACACTTCTGCAAGTGAGGATACTAGACATTTAGCTCATCCCTAAAGACTTGAGGGTCTTAGGAATTTAACTATGTCAATGTAGTCTTTTTTTACATTATTAACCAAAGAAAAATGAATGCCCTTCATAGAATTTTTTTTTTAAGATTGAGAAACAGAAGTAAGAAGAGCCTAATCATGACTTAAAGGTGAATGCCTAATATTGTTTGGATTTGTGACCTCAGTCAAATCTCATGCCAATTTGTATTTCCCAGTGTTGGAGGAGGGGCCTGGTATGAGGTGATTGGACCATGGTGGCAGATTTCCCCCTTGCTGTTCTTGTGTTAATAATTGAGTTCTCATGAGATCTGGTTGTTTGTAAAGTGAGTAGGGTTTTCCCTTTTTCTCCCTCATCCTCCTGCTCCAGCCATGTAAGATGTGCCTCCTTCCTCTTTGCCTTCCACCATGGTAAGTATCCTGAAGCCTCCCCAGCGATGCTTCCCATACAGCTTGTGTAACTGTGAGCCAATTAAACCTCTTTTCTTGGTATTTCTTTACAGCAGTGCGAAAACAAACTAATACAGAAAATTGGTACCAGGAGTGTTGGATTGCTATAAAGATATCTGAAAATGTGGAAGCGACTTTGGAACTGAGTAATGAGCATAGGTTGGAACAGTTTGGAGGACTCAGAAGAAGACAGGAAAATGAGGGAAAGTTTGGAACTTCCTAGAGACCTGTTAAATTGTTTTGACCAAATGCTGATAGTGATATGGACAGTAAAGTCCAGGCTAAGGAGGTCTCAGATAGAGATGAGGAACTTATTGGGAACTGGAGCCAAGGTTATTTTTGCTATGCATGAGCAAAGAGATGATATGAAACTGGAATTTATATTTAAAAAGGAAGCAGAGTGTAAAAGTTTGGGAAATTTGCAGCTTAGCCATGGGGTAAAAAGGAAAAACCTATTTTCTCCAGTAGGAATTCAAGCCAGCTGCAGAAATTTGTGTAAGTAAAGAGGAGCCAAACGTTGATAGCCAAGGTAATGGTAAAAATGCTTCAAAGGCATTACAGAGACCTTTGAGGCAACCCCTCTCATCACAGGCCCAAAGTTTTAGTAGAAAAGAGTGCTTTTGTGGGCCTAGTCCAGTGCCTTGTTACTCTGTGCAGCCTCAGGACATGATGTTCTGCATTACGGATACTCCTCCTCCAGCCATGGCTAAAAGAGGTCAAGGTACAGCTTGGACCATGACTTTAGAGGGTGCAAGCCCCAAGTCTTGGAAACTTCCATATGGTGATGGGCCTGCAGGTGCACAGAAAGCAAGCCTCAACTCTTGCTCTCTGTGCACACACAGGCCCATCACCACATGGAAGCCACCAAGTCTTGGGGCTTGCACCCTTTGAGGCTCCACCTAGATTTCAGAGGATGTATGAAAATGCCTGGACATCCAAGCAGAAGTGTGCTGCAGCAGCTGAGCCCTCATGAAGATCCTCTAGTAGGGAAGGGCAAATGGGAAAGGTGGGATTGGAGCCCTGAATCAGAGTGTCCACTGGGGCACTGCATAATGGAGCTGTGAGAAGACAGCTATCATCTTCCAGATCCTAGAATGATAAATCCACCAACAGCTTGCAACATGTACCTGGAAAATATGTAGGCACTCAATGACAGCTCATGAAAGCAGCTGTGGGGGCTGTACCATGCAGAGCCAAAGGGGTGGAGCTGGCCAAGGCCTTGGGAACCCACCCTTTCCTCAGTTTGGCTTGGATGTGAGACATAGAGTCAAAGAGGATTATTTGGAAGTTTAAGATTTAATGACTGCTCTGCTGGGTTTTGAACTTGCATGGGGCTTTAGCACCTTTGTTTTGGCTGATTTCTCCCTCTCAGAATACGTGCATTTACCCAATGCCTGTAGCTCCATTGTATCTTGGGAGTAACTAATTTAATTTTGATTTTACAGGCTCATAGGTGGAATGAATCTGCCTTGCCTCAGGTGAGACAACTGTGGACTTTTTAGTTAATGCTGAAATGAGTTAAGACTTGGGGGGCTGTTGAGAAAAAAGGACTCTCTTTTAAAATGTGAGAAGGACATGAGATTTTGGAGGAGCCACTGGCAGAATGATGTGGTTTGGATTTGTGTCCCTGCCCAAATCTCATGTTGAATTGCAATCCCCATAGAGTATACTCTATGATGTTTGCACAGGAGGAGAGGCCTGGTGGGAGGTGATTGTACCATGAGTGAGGATTTCCTTTTTGCTTTTCTCATTACACTAAGTGAGTTCTCATGAGATCTGGCTATTTATAATATGTGTAGCCCTTTCCCCTACTCACTATCTTTCTCCTGTTCCAGCCATGCAAAATGTGCCTCCTCCAAGTTAATATGAGCTTATATTGGTGCAAACAACTTTCGAAAGCAAACATAGTTTCTTCTTTCTTTTTTTTTTTTTTTTTGAGAAAGGATCTCACTTTGTTACTCAGACTGCAGTGCAGTGGCACAATCTCAGCTCACTGCAGCCTCAGCATTTTAGGCTCAAGTAATTCTCCTGCCTCAGCCCCTCAAGTACCTGGGACTATAAGCTCACGCCATTATGCCTGGCTAAAGTTTTGTGTTTTTTGTAGAGAGTAGCTTTCACTATGTTACCCAGGCTGGGCTCAAACTCCTGAGCTCAATGGATCTTCCTGCTTCGGCTTCCCAAAGTGCTGAGATTACAGGCATGAGCCACCTTGCCTGGCCAGTTTTTTCATAATATGCATTTTCCATGAAATTTTTGAAGACCTCTCATATTCCATCACCAACTAATATTTAGATCCTATTATCCTTTTAATATTTTCCTTATACTTCCATTTTTTCCATTTGTATTGCTAGGATCAAATATATATATTCATACAAAATATATTTAAAAATATAACCTTTTGTGGTTTTGCAGGTGCATGAAAATGTCATTTTGTTGGCTAACGGACTTGGATAAAGCCTTAGGCCTTATCATTTTATTTCATTTTCAATTCATTTCCATCTACAAATATGAAAATAATTATTTCTTCACATATTGTTAATAAGTTATTGATACATTTTCTATGAGCTTAGATTTATTATGGAAATTATTTTTTTATCTAGAAGAGACTTACAAGACAATATGGCCAAACAACTTATTTTACCTGTGAGGAAATTAGAGTCTACAAAAAAGCTGTCATTTAATCCAGATTCCTATAGCTAGAATATATCTGAAATAGGACAGATTTCTGCACCCACTGTGCCTATGAACCTGCCACTGTGGCTATATTTATATAAGCCAACTGCAGTTTCCTTTCTTTAAAATATGTACAATCAATTTTGCTATAGTGGTTATTTTGAAAACATAAATTTGTTCCAACACACTTGACATTTTAGAAACAATTTGGGCATGATACTAATTTCATGGTTGCTTATGCATGATTTTTTTCCATGAGAAGTACTCTTTGGTGCAAAAATTGCCACCCAGCTGAAATGAGCCACATAGGAATACAATCATATGCCACATAACAATGTTTAGGTCAATGATAGACTGCATATATGAGTGGTCCCATAAGATTATAATGCCACATTTTTACTGTACCTTTTCTATCTTTAGATATGTTTAAATAAACAAACACTTAGCATTGTATTACCATCACTTACAGTATTCAGTACAGTAGCATGCTGTACAGGTTTGTAGCCTAGGAGCAATAGGCTGTATAGCCTGGGTCTAGCAGACTATACCATCTAGGTTTGTGTAAGTATACTCTATGATGTTTGCACAGGGACAAAACTGCCTAACAACACATTTCTCAGAACATATTCCTGTCATTAAGCAATGCATAACTGCACATAAAATGCATACATCTCAAACATCTGCCAGCTACCTCAGTTGACCATATATCTTATAAACCACACCCATTGAGGTAGACAGAGTAGGCCCCCAAAATGTCCATCCCCTGATCCTTGGAACCTGTGAATATTAGGTTACATGCTGAAAAGACTTCATAGGTTTAGTGGAAGTAACTAATCATTAACCTAAGTAAAAAAAGATTATTCTGGGTTATCCAATGGGCCTAATCTAATCACATGAGCCCTTAGAACCGTCTCTGGCTAGAGCAAAAGATATGAAACAGAAGGAGGGTTCCCAAGCATTGGAATGGTTTGACACACAGTTACTGGTTCTGACATGCAGGGACCACATGTATAGACTAGTGAGACCTGTAGGAACTAAGGAAGCCTTCCTCTAATAGCTCATTGGAAAATTGGGACTTCAATCTGTATCCCTCAAGAAATGGCTTCTGCAACAACCAGATGAGCTTGGAAGCGGATTGACTCTTGCCCAGGGCCTCCGGTCGTGAAAACAGTCCTGCCAACACTTTGATTTTGAAACCTGAAGCAGAAAACCAGCTAAATTACACTATGCCCAGAATTCTGACTCATGGAAACTGCCAAATCTGTGATAATTTGTTCTGGTAGTAAGGAAAAACTAATATATCTTTTCACATCTGGTGTGACAAGTTTTCATTCAATTTCATATAATTCTCCTTGTGGCATTTCACAATAACTTGCAAACTGCAACCTTTCTAATGCCCACTTTCACAAGCAAACTCCAGAGATTTTTAAATATAAAATGTCAAATGTCATATTTATTGAATATTTGTGTATATCTTAATAATTAAACACATATAAAACTTTAACATCATTTTTGTTCTGTTTTTTATCTTTTTTTGTGTGTCACGGATAAAGTTTTTCAGTTTTGTGTCCCATTTTTTCTGTAAGCCTAGTGGTTTTTATTGCACAATTTTGCCTAGCATGATTAGTTTTGAGAATGTATATATTTTGGTCTCTCTCTCTCTCCCTCTCTCTTTCTCTCTCCCTTTCTCTCTCTAGATATCTATCTATCTGTCTATCTATATTTATATATATCTATATATATCCCTCTTGTAGTTTGTTTCGGGAGACAAAAGTTAGATAAACAATTTGGTATTTTGTAATTGTTCCTTACTATCCACATGACTAGAGGCCAGAGGCTAGAGAAGAACATAGCATGTAATTGGGTGGGCGGGGGGAGAGAGAGAGAGAGAGTGAGTGAGAGAGAGAGACATTTCCTTCATATCTCTCTATAATGTTATGGAGCCATTTTCATAATATTATACATTGCAATTGTTATATGTAGCAATTATACATGTAATTGTTGCTTAGATTATGTTGTAATATTCTGGGTTCTACTTCTTATGTCTGGGAAATGGGTCTGTTGGATACAGTCTGAATTTATACAGTATTAATTTCATGACATAATTACTCATAAAATGTCTCTTGCTTCTAGAGCGTCATAGATGCTTCTCCTTTGAAGCAATATTATTGCTCTCTACTTCTTCTTAGGGGAAGCTGTAAAGGGTTAGGTGTCTTCCCTAGGCTTTTGTAATATGCTATCCATATAAAGATTCAGCTCATCACTCTGTATATTAATTGCCCATGCATTTTCCTAAATCCTTGTTGGATTATAAATTTTAAGAAGACAGATGCCACATCTATTTTTATTTTTTCTCATTAGGGTATCAACACTCTGGCTTTTGCTTAACACATAAAAGTATACAATCAATATTTGTTTAATGAAAATACAATAAATGATTAAAAATATAAGTGATAGTTCAATCCTATGTGTATTCCTATTTTCTCACAATGTGTATGCTCATTCTTTTAACTACTAGAATAATTTATGTCAATATTTCTTTCTATGCATATTTTAGATTTCTTCACCAAAATGTCCATCTAACTCTAGTAGTAGTTATACGAGAGACTTCAGATTGTGACATGGAGCAAAATACTTGTAGTGATATAGAACATATAATTAAAATTGTTTCTTATCTCTTTAGGTCAGATTCCAAGTATAATATTTTCTAAAGATTTATAATTGGTGATCATTGTTTAAAGATAAAATTAGCTCTGTAATTTGGCTTAGCAGCTCTTCTAAGGTGCCTATAATGATGTGAGACAGACAAGCTTCAATTTATGAGCACTCTAGACAGGATAGCTTACTCAACCTACAAATTACTTGCAAAATATATGAAATGTTTACAGCTCTAGTTGAAAATACTACATTAAAATGTTTCTGGGGTCACATTAAAAATGATTGAGTGGTTTGAAAACTCTGTTCCTCTTGTAGTTTGTTTCAGGAGAGAAAAGTCAGATAAACAGTTTGGTATTTTGCAATTGTTCCTTAGTATCAACATGACTAGAGGCCAGAGGCTAGAGAGGAACATAGCATATAATTGAAAATGGAGTAGTCCAATCTTTACACATCCATAGCAACTATATTCTTTAAAAAAATTCTATGCAAGTAGATGACAGTTAATCATATTTGTATGAATTATATCCTCAGAGAGTAACAAATTCAGAACTGTGTGAGTAAAGAGTACAAATGAAAGGAGACTAACAGAAGTAACCCCTATCTTTATGGAATTTATAATCTAGTTAGTAGATAACAAAATAATAATCTACACAGAAGAACAGCCCGGGGGAAGAACAAGGCATGACAAGATGCTAAACAGTGTGACACAGATGCAAAAGCTGGATTCAAAATTTTGTATTTGAGAGGAGAGAATGAGAACACTGAGGACAAGAATAGTCAAAAAGACCACTCTGCTAGGAGATCTCTTTGCTCAGATAAAAACCATGAAGCCAATGGTTTGTGACTTGGGCAACTGTTCACTGGGAATCCAAATGAGTCTGCCAGCTTATTTTGCATACACGGAACAACCAGCAGCTCATAAAAAACTTTCAGCCATTGCTGACCTTGATTAGAATTGAGGCTGGAGCCAAAGAAAAAAAGTGATGTTTCTGTGTTCCAATTCCCTATTCTATTCATTCTCTCTGGATCCTGGTTGTGGGCTAAGCTCTGCTTAACCGCAGAGTGCAAGAAATAGATGCAGCCTTTTAGGTATGTGATAACAACAATCATAAATAAGGACAAACACACATATACCTGCAAGCAAATACAGGAGCACAGATGGTACAAGAGAATCTTTCTATAGGTCTTGAGCCAGACCCCATTACTCTGTTTCATATAATGGCCTTGTGCGGTAACTGTGGACCATCGCACTGCACAGATGGAAGAGAGAGTTAGAGGGCTATTGAACACGTGAATTTTCCCAGTGTGTCACAATTACAGAAACATCTGTGCTAAATATTTTCAAGCTGATCCACTATAAAAATTGGCAATGTTCAATAGCACTCAGTGTCTTCCCTTTCCCTAGTGGGAAAGCAGTCTAATGATTGCATTTGGGACTACAGCATAAGGCATGTACCTATGCAGATTGCTTGCTGTTTAAAGGGACCTCATTTACATTATGCTGTTTGTAATGTTCTTTCTTTATCCCTCCTCCTTTCTTTTTTGCTCGCAAATGTAAACTGAAAGGAAAATCAAACCATTTGCTGCACTTGTCATTGAAATGTTTCCCAGGGCTCAGTTAATGGAATGACCTGGGCAGGGGCAAAAAAGAAGAGAGCAATAAGGTCTCTTGACATAAATTGCAGACTGTGCTGCCCGTTAATTTTGATTATATTGAAAGGAATGATTGGTTACATCTACATTTACTTACAAACATGGAATTTCATTCTAGGAATTTCCTAAGGAATGCAAATTTCATAGCATTTTTAATATATATGACTTTTACCTTCAAGAAGCTTGCAATCTTAGCCAGTGTCTTGTAAATTTGCTGTACATATAAATTGTATGAGTTTCTGGCAGAATGAAGATTCTGATTCAGTAGATCTGGGATGAAACCCAAGAGTCTACATTTCTAACAAGCTCCCAGGTGGTACTCATGCTGTTGGTTTAGAAACTACATTTTGCATGGCAACATTCTGGGCTCCAAGAATGTAAGATAAAAATAGTAAATGCATCATTTGCTCTTTTCACTGACCTGAAATTTCAAATGTTCTGTTAAAATAATTAATTGGGAGGCCATAAGGCTGAGGTGACTCTACTATCTTGGGTTTCTACATAAGTCAACCAAAACCCAACTCAGTGTAAATGGAAACTGCCAACTAACCTCTAACTAGAGATAAGGTTAGAAACAATAATGCCTTTCTGGGTCGAAGATGGTGAAAGGCCAACCTTGGTAGAGTCAGAAAAGAAGATGAGTGTAGTAGAGAAAGGTAAACTGGGCAGGATTTGGGGACTGATTGGAAAGCATAAAGTTGGATAAGACTTCAGTTTTCCAGATGGAGTTTCTAGGAGTATGGTGGTATGATTCTTAAAATATATTGAAGGTAGGAGAATAGACAGATCATAGGTACTGAAATGCCCAGTATCATCCTGAAATTAGAGCCTGAAAAAGACTCATGTGGATGAAAAATCTGATGTCCACACCAGATCAAAGGAAGACCAGGACATGTTATTAGGAATATATCCATATGTGTACAGGTAAGTATGTAATAGAGCAGTTAAATGAAAGAAAATAAATGATCCTACTGATGAGATGTACTGATGAGACAGGAGGAAAAAAAATAAACAAAACAACAACGGCAACAAAATTCTTAGTGGTAGTAGAATATTACAAACATGTAAGGTAAGTGAAAGCAGGTAAGCAGAAGGTTGAAGAGTCAGTGATGGGTCGAGGCAGTGGCAGATCCAGATGTAGGACAGCCATTTTGTTGATAGAACATACCAAGGGGCGTATCTTAATGCTGTATGAGCATAGCTGGAATTATTACTTTGAAAGAATGTTTAACTTAAGTGGCTACATCATCGCTGAGGTTTCTACGCTCACTTTCCAAACCAGCCTTTCTATTGCATTGTTACTGACTAGAGAGAGAATATTCATGACATTAGATATTATGCAAAATGTATTTTTTGCTTTTTTGAGTAACATAATCTAGAATTTATCTGGATCTCCTTACTTATTTTCCTAAATAGAGAAAATACACTATGTTTAGTTATCCCTTATCTCCCTGGTTAATTCAATTCTCTCCTTTCACTTTCCCTTGTACCTCTGTTGTCATTAAGCATGAGCTTCTATTTAAGAAGAATAAAACTCTACAACAGAAACTGACAAAATTCTCTCCTAGAATTGTAACATGACTAAATCCTGATTTCACCATAAAAATGAATGTTTAAAATGATTATATTGCACTGAATAATAACATACCAATTATTCACTACAGAAAGATCCACATAATATGAAGAATACCAACCAGGTAAAAAGCACTTCCTATGTATACTAAACACAATGCTAGCTGTTAATAAATCTAAAACCATTTACTATTGTTATAGCTTAGATACAATAGTAAATACTTTTTACTATTGTAGATACTTTTACCCTATTTTACAGTTGGGAAAAGAAGTAGATAATTTTACCCTATTTTACAGTTGGGAAAACAAAGCATCACAAAGCTTGAGTAGCACAGCTATTAAACTGAAGAACCAGGACTCAAATGAAATCTTTCTCATGCTATATCTCTAATTCTTTCCACTACACTGTAACAAAGACCTCTTATTTTATAGGAAGCAGTACAGAGGAATTCTGTACTCTACTGATGGCTCTGAAAGATAGTAATGTTTCCTTTAACAACAGCAAAGTGCAAATGGAGCAAGTTGGTTACCACTACTGGTGGACAACATAGGTCTGTATTGTACAAGCACATAGACTGGAAAGTAAATGGCAGTATAGCATCACTATTCTGATGCAAATTCTATGACTTTTCTGTTTGCAAATAAAGAAGATAATGAGAAGCATCTAATGCTCGGCAATTTAATGACAAATTTTCAGTTAGATCCCTGGAGACAGAAGTACTATAAGGTAGGCAAAAAAAAAAAAAAAAATCCTGTTCTGGAATAATTACAATGACTAATATGAAATACTATACCCACAATTAAAGAGGACTTCACAAAAGGTTACCTCCTCTTTTGCTAAAGGCTTGTTAAAGAGGAAAGGCTTTTTTGATTCAATAGGCCATATTGGAGCAGTGCTCCAAAAGTGAATGCTCTAATTTCATTCATATTTTTTGGTTTAAAATAACCATAGTCTGTATGTATTTTATATATATTAAGAAATAGAATATGTTGAAATATAGAGTTCATAGTTGAGGTCTAATGTTGAGAAAACATATATAAAATAATTTTGAAACTATAATCTCCTCTACAGATGAAAGAATATCTATGAATATTATATCATTCACTATGACATGCCTTCATTATTATTACCTCTGTACTCTTAAGGAGTTGAAAATGAGTGTGAAAAATTGGTTCCATTAACTTTCCATTTATTTCATTAGGAATTAATGAAAGGAAAAAGATGAGTAGCTGAAATCTAAGACATTTTAGAATTTGAGATCACGGAAGCAAATTATGACTTTACAGCTTTTTGTAGTGGAGATTTCAAAGAAAACAAGAATCTGACAATAGTTAAAATGGTAAAAACAGATTTTATTCACGAATTTTACAATATAGGAAAGGAGACCTCAGAATAGAGCTGGGCTTAATTCCTAATACGGCAAGAACAAAGGGGGATTTGTAACCAGGGAGCAGGGTGGTGGATGGGTGAATGGAAAATTACTGAGGAGACATCAACAGTAGCAGGATTTTGGCTAAACTCACCTCGCAGGATTCTTACTGAAGACTGGCAAGTGTGATCCAGTATCATCTAGGGGATGTTACTAGATGAAGAATTTGATCAGATACCAGATGTGATCAGAGAGTAAGGGTAGAGAATTTCTTAAAACCTGACTTAGCAGGATTTTTACTAAAAGTGGGAGGCAAGGGAAGGACTAAGACGAAAACCTGAGATTAAGACCTAGTCAAAAAAAGGGCTCAGAGGGGCCTGACTAAAGTTTGTCAAAGTTGAAGAATATCAGAGCTGAATGGATTAAAGAAACTTGACAACTGCTGGTAGAAAAAATCAGCAGTGTGAATAATGCAGTGAGCAGATGGCAAGGAAGAGGTTAGAAAAAGCAGTGACCAATACAATTAGACGGACAGAAAAACTTTAAGACATCAATAAATTATAGTATAAGAATTGGTTTTGTAAGTGTAACCATCGATTTAAAAAGAGCAGGTATGCAATATTTTAAAACTCTAACTTATTGTAAAGTAATCAGGAACTATGATAAAATTTAGATTTTAGAATTTAACAGACTTGTCTATTCATCTGTGGTTCACTTAGTGAATTGGAATGTCATAAACACTGAGCCTCAATTTCCTTGTTTAGAAATTGTTAGGAATAATGTACCTAGCATAGGACCTTTAACATAATTTATGTTCATTTAAGGCCCATTCCTGCCTCTCCTCCAACCCCAACATTTATTTTAAACTTCTTATATTGTGTACATATTTTTCCATCTTATTCCAAATAAATTATATACCACTGTTTCGTGAGAAATTATATATTAATTTGTTCCATAGTACAAAATATGCAATACTCAGCCTACCTTTAAATTTTCTAAAACTTACCTAAGAATCAAATTATAACTTTTAAAATCATGCTGACTGCATTTTCTATCTCAAATTCAATCTATTACATAGGTTTCTAGGTTATAGGTTGGACTTCGCCACTTACAATTGTAGACATCCATTCTCTCTTTCAAATTTTTCCCCTATAAATCTTCAAAGAGTTCTATGCCTTCCTTAGAACACATTTACATGCATATTATTTTAAAACTATATGTTTACTATGACTTCACTCTGTATAAAGAACTGTGGTTGACAAACCTCAAGGATCAAAATTAAATCTGAACAAGCCTTTGCCACAATGAATATCCTCAAACTGTTTAACTCTGTATGGGAAAAAGAGAGGTCTTATGTCCTCTATCTTCAAAAGAGTATTTTGAAAGCAGTCCATTCAGTAGATGTAGAGGAAATAGCTTCTTTTATATCTTTTCTACTTGATTATATGTTGTTTTACCACAGTAGCCTATTTTGGAAATATGCTTTCGAAGTCCAAGTATTCTTACTCCTATTTAGAAATAAAGATAATTCTGGTGAAGAAAAAGTAGAAATAAGGTTACTTTTTTTATAGTCTTAAGAGTCAGGCAAAAATATCATTCAATAGAAGAGATTGAACAATGCCACACACTCTAATAATTCCAAATGTTAAAACATCCGAAGCAGGGTCTAAGTCCTGATAGATGTATGCCAATCTGGGTTATATTGGGTTTTTCATTAGAGAGAGCAAATGTCTCATTCTCCACCTAGTGAGTAACTAGATAGTCTGCCCTCCTGAATTTAAACGGAAATTAATAATTGACACACTACCTTAAGGGTGGAGTGGGGGTTTTGTTTTCTTGAAAAATCAATTCCTCAATCCTCTTAGAATCCCTTGCTCTCCTCTGAACTTTTGCCTAGTTGTTAACCTCCTTGAGGGTACTGCAGGAATGGAATGGAATCCAATATCTTTAATGGAAACCTCACTCTCACTAAGACTAAACTAAAGAAGATTTTCACCTTCTTACCTAACAATTCAGCGTTTGACTCTCTTGGAAGTCATAGCCAAGTGATGTTAATACTAAATTTTTCATCTAACACATCATTATTTCAAAGAGGGTAATTAATCAATTAAATGCTTGGATGCATGTGAATTTATGTGGTTAAGAGACATGGTTACATCAAAGTTTTATGATTTATGTGCCTAAAAGATCATAATCTTTATGCACAAACAAATGTTTATGAAAGGAAGAAGAATAACAATTAATTTATTTTCAAACCAGTACACCAATCCCTGATGAACAGCCATCTTCTAATACCTGTCTCCAGGTTTTTCTTTTTCTACCAACTATCACCACTGCCAGCTTGTCAAATGATGCAGCTTTTGCTTCCCCATGGCAACACATCCCTGCCCTGAGTGACAGGATTTCCATATTGATAACTGGAAAATGTCCCAAATAACTCTGAGAAGCACCTGGAGTTTAATTTCCCATCTTAACATCCAGAAGGAGTCTTTTTAAATATTTCTCACATGTTAAAATGAGGTTATTTATATACCACACAACTGATGGTGTGATGACAGCCAAGCTAAGCAGAGAGTATTTGAAAGATTCAATAAACGTAGCTTCCCTGAAAATGGTGCATTAATGTCGTTCAAAAGATTTGAATGATCTGCCTAAAATAGCTAGGAATTTTAAGACATGCTTGCATTAAAAATAGTGATAACATAACAGCACCTAGTCACCTTAACAACAAAAAAGGTAAAAATGGAATAACTTTCTATAAAAGACATCAAGCTTTCCATGTTAAAGTTTAAGTAAATGCCAGAGAACAAGTGAAAAATACATAAGCATTTCTGCCGCAGAATAGGTATCTTTTAACAAAAAAGGGAGAACTATATTTCTTTCTCCCTAATGGCAACGTTTTATCACTAAAAATAGCACACGAAAAACCTACAAAGTGGAGTGTTTTTGAATAAGTCTGAATTATAGATAATGACCTGAATAAGAGCAATGAATATTATTCAAAGCCATGCACATTGGCAGTTCCCGCCAGGAATATAGTAATCCCTCAGTCACTAATTGTGTGGTGTGTGCATGTGTGTGGGTATGCATGCGTGCATGTAACTGTGTGTGTGTAAGTGCACAATTTTATTTGAAAGGCATGATTTTCTTGACCTCGTATAAAATTTAGAGTCTTTTTTTTTTGTTCTAGTGTCATAGATTTCTCTCTGAATTCTGCATTAGATTTTTCTAAAACTAGAAATTCACAACACTGCAATAGACTTTTATAAAACTAGAAATTAATATTCTTTCTTTATGCAATTCCCATATATGGGGCAAAGTTGTTTTTTCTTCCATTTAGCTTTGATGAAAAAATTAAACAATATGCTTTTGTCATATAATAATTTTTACTTTCTTATTCAAAGCAGAAAAGGCTTTATGGCCATAATTATATTTTGCCCTCAGTTACTAGACTCAAGGTTAAACTAAAAGTGTTTTTTATTACTTGACACTTCCTGAAGACCTCATTGAAAGGTTTAACAGCATATGTTGACCTATCACCTCTTCTCCCTTTTTCTTGACTGGACTTTGAATTCCCGTCATAGAAATCAGTGGGCTGAAGGCAGGGGATGTAATGTTGAGCTCCTTCACTCATATATCTCAGGGCTGAGAGGGAGGGCAGATGGCCAAAATCCCAATGAAAAGAGTGGTAACAAAGTGCATCAACAGCTACTTCTTCTAGCTAGTTCTTCTTGTTGTGCCAAGGAGAAAATAAAATCTAAATTTTCCCAATTATTGTGAGGCACTGATGATATGTGATTTTTCTTTTAACCAATCTTTAGATCTTAGTGAAATTTTCTCATAGTGGCAGATAGTTCAATTCACCTTTTCCTTCCTTAATAATAGGCATAGGCAGTGAGTGCAGAATGTGGTGCTGCCAGTAGAGTGTCAGCTCTTGATACACCTTGGTAATCATGTGGTGATGGAATGCTCCCACTGAATGATGAACTTAAAGGACAGAAGCTCAACAGAGGAAGAGGCTTACCAGAGGCTTGGTAAGTGTCTGGTATGCAGGATCCTTTTATGTAACACCAGAGAAATTGCCGGGCTGGGAAGGAAAGACTCTTCTTCAAGCAGCCCATGGAGGGAAACATGGAGTTCTTTTGAATAAAGGAATTAAGGGAAGACAAATTCTCGGGAAAAAAATCTTAAATCTGACCATGGTAGTTTTATGGAAATCACACTCGTAAGGCTGGAACAACTGAGGGAAAACTTTTCAAAAACGTATAGAGGAGACATCATCAAGATTGCTGACTAGAGGTATTCAGCACTTGGCTACTCCACAAAGAAAGATCAAAACACACAAAATAGTTAACCACAAGTTAAATAGGGTGTCTTGAGGAGAACACTGAAATTCAGCAGAGAAGTGATGAAAATCCATAGAGGCACAGACTTGGGATACAGAC
Source organism: Cacajao melanocephalus (assembly GCA_963573385.1). Taxonomy (NCBI): domain Eukaryota; kingdom Metazoa; phylum Chordata; class Mammalia; order Primates; family Pitheciidae; genus Cacajao; species Cacajao melanocephalus. The sequence goes on along the minus strand of CAUYLG010074385.1, from coordinate 18,018 downwards.
ACAAGGGAAGGCCTCAACTGAGATTGACTTGGACCCAAGAGAGCCCACTGCGGGGAAAAGGTAAGTGGGAAGTCTCCAACGATCCACATTGTCACCATGGATGCTTGCAACCCTAGCTACAGGAGAGTTCCACAGCCCTTGCAGGTACTGAACTTTGTACAGAAATCTGCATAAAGACCACACACTGAATTATTTCAGAGGGAGAATCCACACTGGGTCCCTCCACACATCCACCTAGGCTGCTGCATCGCATCATCATTTTGAGAGCAGAGTCACTCCTAGACTACATCATGCCCTAGGGCCCAGCACTTCCTGCATCTACACATTCTTGGGGTCCTGCCAACATCCAACTACATTCATTCAGAGGGCTGCAGCATTATAACACCACCTGGATCCAGCTATACAGATATATAATCCTATCACATGAGCCCATGCAAGTGCCCTATGCCCTGAGACACAGGCAGTCTAGCACAGCAAGGAGGCAGACCCTAGATGAAGTTGCTGTGCACTTGTGTGTGCCCCTGGCATCTCAAAGACTGGCCTGCCTGGGGTTTACCATCACTGTTGCTGATGACACTGCCTTCTCCAGCAGTGGAGCTGTCATGTGTTTGCATGAACCTCCCTGGGGCACAAACACCAGCATGCCCAGGACCCTCCCTCAGTAAATCTGTGCCACAGACTTTACAAACAACTGCAGCTAGGACACTGAGGCATTTACAGAGACCACCAGCGTTGCTAACAGCTAAATTAATCAAATGGAAATTATACTATTGTGCCCATCTAGAACAAAAGCCAAAAAATCCCACGTAGCTGAACCTGTAAGATACATCTACAGGAAAAAGTCTTTTCCTATGAAAGTTACTCCATAAAATTCAAAACAACCGTTCTATCAGGCATGTAGATATTCATACAAGGAAATAAGAAATATAAAAAGCAAAGAAATGGGACATTTTCAAAGGAACGTAACAATCCTCTAGTAACATATCCCAAAAATATAAATCTGCAAAATGCATGAAATTAAATTAAAAATGATGATCTTAAGGAAACTCAGCAAAACATAATAGAACAGTTAGACAATTCAAAAAAAAAATCAGGAAAATAATTAATAATATAATTAAGAAATTCAACAGAGAGAGAGATATCATTAAAAAAGAGCCAAACAGAACCCGTGGAAGTGAAAAATTCAATGAAATAATAATAAAAAGTATAATTTAGAGCTTCAACAATAGACTAGATCAAGAAGAATTTATGAACTTTAAGACACATCTTTTGAAATAACCAAGTCAGACAAAAACAAAACAAACAAAAAAAGAATTACAAAAGCCTACAAGATAAATGTGACACCATTAAATAAACAAATTTTCAAATTTGCGTGGTTTCAGAAGCAGAAGAGATGGCAAAATGTATTAAAAACCATTGACTAAAATAACATAAAAATTTCCCAAATCTTGAGAAGGATATGGGCATCCAGATATAAGAAGCTCAAGATCCTCAAATAGATACAACACAGAATGGTCCTCTCAGAAGCACACTACACTATAGTCAAACTGTCAAAAGTCAAAGACAAAGAAATAGTTCTAAAAATAGCAAGAAAAAACTGCCTAGTCACATAGAAGGAAATCCCCATCAGAGTAAAAGAAGATTTCTCAGCAGGAACATTCAAGGCCATGTGAGAATGAGATGATCTATTCTAAGTGCTGAAGAAAAAAAATCAACCAAGAATTCAGTACCCAGTCAAGCTATTTTTCAGAAATGAAGGAGAAACAAAGTCTTTCACAGACATGCAAAAGCAGTGGAAATTCATCACAACTAAACTAGCCATTCAAGAAATAATTGAGGCAGTTCTACATCTGAACAGTAAAAGACATTATCTACCATCATAAAAACATATGAAAGTATAAACTCACCAGTAGAACAGATACACAAATGAGAAACATAAATAAATCAAACATTGTCAACAGAAAGGAATCAAACATTATCATTACCAAAAAGTAAACAAACCATCAACCTTCAAATATAAACATAAAAGAGGATGCATGAACACTGCAACACCCAACTATATAAAGCAAATATTGTTAGGCCTAAAACAGGAGATAGTTGGGGACTTCAACATCCCATGCTTCGCATTGGACATATCATGTAGACAGAAGTTTAACAAAGAAATATCAGACTTAAATGGCACTATATACCAAATGGCTCTAACAGACATTTATAGAACGTTTCACTGTGTAGCTGAAAAATATACATTTTTCTCATCAGCATATGGAATGTTCTCTAGGATAGACCATATGTTAGGCCACAAAACAAATCCCAATGAATTCTTAAAAATTAAAATTATATCAAGTATCATCTCAGAACACATTGGAATAAAACTAGAAATCAGTAACAAGAGGAACTTCAGAAACTTTACAAATACTTAAACATTAGACATGTTTCTGAAAGATCAATGGGTCAATGAAGAATGAAATGAAAATATTTTTGATGCCAATGAAAATTGAAACTGAACATACCTATGGGATATAGCAAAAATATTACCAAGAGAGAAGATTACAGCAAAAAATGCCTATATCAATAAAGCAGAAAAATTTCAAAGAAATAACCTAATCATGCACCTCAAGAAATTAAAAAAGCAAGGACAAACCAAACCCCCAAAGAGTAGAAGGAAAGAAATTATTAAAGATAATAGCAGGAGTAAACAACATAGAGACTAAAAAAGATACAAAATAACCAAAATGAAAATTTGGTTTCTGAAAAGTAAACAAAATCAACAGTGATTAGCTAAACAAACTGAGAAAAATGGAGACTATCCAACTAAATAAAATTAGAAACAAAAGAAGAGACATTACCACGGACATCACAGAAATACAAAAGACCAGTAGAAACTATTACGAACAACTGCATGCCAATAAATCAGAAAACCCACAGGAAATGGATAAATTCCTAGACACTTAACATCCTAAGATTGAGCCAGGAAGAAATAGAACACATGACCAGTAACAAGTCATTAGATTAACACAATAATAAAAAGTTTCTTAACAGAGAAAAATCAAAGACCAGGTGGCTTTACTGCTAAATTCTACCAAATATTTAGAGGAGAATGAGCACCAATTCTTTTTAAACAATTCAAACATGTTGAAGAGTAGGGAATTATTCCTAACTCATTCTACAAGGCCAGAATTACCTGGATACCAAAACCAGACAGGAACACAACAAAGAAAGAAAACTAATGTCCAATATCCCTAATAGATGCAAAACTTTTCAGCAAAATACTAGCAAACTGAATCCAACAGCATATCAAAGAGATCACACATTGTTATCAAATGATATTTATCCCAGGAATGCACTGATGATTTGACATATGCAAATTCATAAACATGATACATAATGTAATAGAATGAAGGACAAAGAAATGACCATTTCAATAGATGCAGAAAAAGCATCTGATGAAATTCAACATCTCTTCATGATAAAAATCTCAATTAATTGGATATAGAAGAAATGTACCTCAATACGATAAAGGCGGTGCATAACAACTGCACAGTAAATATCATACTAAATGAGGATAAGCTGAAAGCTTTTCCTCTAAAACTGGAACAAGGCAAAGCTGCCCATTTTCACTACCCTTATTCAGAATAGTACTGGAAGTCCCCGCCAGACCAATTCAGCAACAGAAAGAAACAAAGGGCATCCAAATTGAAAAATAGGAAGTAAAATTGTCCCTCTGAAGATTACATGATCTCATATCTAGGAAAGCTAAAAACACTTAGAACTTATAAATAAATTAAGTTTCAGGATACAAAATCAACATTAAAAAATCAGTAATGTTCCTAAACACTAGTAATGAACTAGCTGAGAAAAACAATCAAGAAAGCAACGTTATTTATAATAGCTACCAAAAAAAAAACACCTAGATATAAATTACCCAAAGAAGTGAAAGATCTCTACAATGACCAATACAAAATAGTGATGAAAGAAATTGAAGAAGACAACATAAGAGAAAATGAAAAGACTTTCCATGTTCATTAATTGGAAGAACTAATATTATTAAAATGACCATATTACCCAAAAGATTTATAAATTCAGTGGAATTTCTACCACAATACCAATGACATTCTTCACAGAAATAGAAAAAACAACCTCAAAATCTGTATGGAACCCCAAAACACCACAAATAGGTAAAGCAATTCTGAGCCAAAAAAAAAAAAAAAACCCAAAGATTAAGGTATAATACTACCAGACTTCAAAATATACTACACAGTTCTAGTAACCAAAATAGCATAGTACTGGCATAAAAACAGACACATAGACCAATGAAATGGAGAATAGAGAATTCAGAAATAGATCCACATATTTATAGCCAAGTAATTTTTGTCAAAGGTGCCAAGATCATTACATTGCATAAAGAACACCTTCTTCAAGAAATGTTGCTGAGAAAACTGGTTATCCATATAAAGAAGAATGAAAATAGACCCTTATCTCTCAACATGGATTAAATATTTAAATGTATTACCTGAAACTATAAAATATTAGAAGAAAACATAGGGGAAAAATCTCCATGACATTAGCCTGGGCAAATATTTTATAGATAAGGTTTCAAAAACACAGGCAATAAATACAAAAATACATAAAGGAGATTCTATCAAACTAAACGTTATGCACGGCAAAGAAAACAATCAACAGAATGAAAAGACAACTTCTTGAATAGGAGAAAATGTTTGCAAACTATCCATTGACAAATGATTAATATCCAGAACACACAGGGAACTCAAATAATGTATCAAAAAAAAAAAAAAAACCAAATCACCCAATTTAAAATTGTAAAAGAATATCACAAGACAATTATCAAAAAAATGCATACAAATGGTCAACAAGTATATAAAGATTATCATCACTAATCATAAAAAAATTGAAATAAAAACCACAATGAGATGTCTCAATGTAGTTAGAATGATTATTTTCAGAAAGATAAAAAATAAATGCTGGCAAAAATGTGGAGAAAAAAAATTCTTATAAAAATGGTAGTGGGAATATAAATTAGAACAGCCATCATGAAAAACAGTTTAAGGGTTTCTGAAAAAACTAAAAATAGAAATACCATGTGATCTGGGAATTCCACAACTTGGTATTTATCCAAAATAAAGGAAAACAGCATATTCAAGAGATATCTGTACCCCATGTTTATTGCAGCAGTAGTCATAATAGCCAAGATATACAATCAGCTTAAGTTTCCATACACAGATAAATGGATAAGGGAAGTATGGTACATATATATATACACAATGGGATACTACACAGTCATAAAAAAGAATGAAATTCTGTCATTCACAACAATATGGGCGACCCTGGAAGACATATGTTAGGTGAATTAAGCCAGGCACAGAAAGATAAATATTGTATGTTCTCACTCATATGTGGGAGCTAAAAGAGTTGAGCTTATAGTAGAAAAAAATAGAAGTGTGGTTATTAGAGGCTAAGAAATGTAGCTAGGATGGGACGATACAGAGAGGTTGGTAAATAGATACAAAACTACAGCTATACAAGAGAAATAAGTTGCAGTGTTCTACAGCAGTATAGAGTGACTGTAGTTAACAATAATTCACTGTATATTTTTAACTCTCTAGAGGAGAGTATTTTGAATGTTACCACAAAGAAATTGTAAATGTTTGAGATGATATATATGCTAATTATATTGATTTGATCATTCCACATTGTATGCAAGCATTGAAATACCACCCTTGTACCTCATGAATACGTACAATCAATACATGTCAGTTAAGAAATTAAAACGATATGTTTTGAGTCATATGCTACATTGCTATTCCATTAAAATTTTGCCCATGGAGACATAACAAATCAGAAAGAAATGGAGAATTAAAAAAAAAATCAGATCTTCTCTTGCCAAATTCAGTGTTCGTATCACTCCACAATACGATCTCTATTTATTGGAATTATTCTTTATAAAAGTAGAATGAACGTTCTTCTAAAAAACAGAAGAGCCGTATTAGAATCAAACTTCAGTTGCATAATAAAGCAATTTTCATTTATAAGATTTACTTCTAAAATAGTTAATCACCAAGCAAAGTACCTTGTAAAGGATTGCCCATTATCATATAATAAATTAGGCAATGCTTTTCTAATTATCATATTTTCTTTCCTGAATCTTAAGCATTATTTATTCAGCATGCGTAAAGTTCAAGAAGATAAGCATGTATCTGAAATATCACTTTCTAGATTAAAATTGAAAATATATATTAATTCCTTATGACAATGAGGTATCTCACTGTCTTGTGGGCAATATATTCTGAATATTGACTGGAAATGCTCTTATTTGTATCTATTGAATAATACAATTAAAAACACTCTGATTTGTAAAATTTCACTATTAGCACACCCTCTTGAATATATTACTTAGGCATTTACTGAAGTTGTTCCTTAGACCACTAAATCCTATAGCATTCTTTGTTGGGGGGGTATGGGAGGAGGGCTTATTTCCAAGATCAGAAAATGAGCAAACTCTGCAAAGTGTCTTACATTTGAAGAATCAACATGAACATAGAATACCGAAAGTTTTTAAGAGACCTATAGTAAAGAGATTTGTATAACCTACCATTTACCAATTTAGTATGGCTACAGTTTTTCATAACACACATAAATGTGGCTAATACATGTTTTAACAACACAATTTAAGAAATATAGATACACAGAACATGAATAGAAGAGGCAAATTATAAAATAAGAGGCAAGGTGTGTAAACAGAGCAAGGTGAACATATACTCAGAAGTGGGATTGTCGGATTATATGAAGAGATGTCTGCACTCTTGTATTCATTGCAGTATTATTCACAAGCTAACATATGGAAACATCCTAAGAGTCTGTCAAAAATGAATGGATACAGAAAATATGAGCTATATATATAATATATACATACACACACACACACACACACACACATATAATGTGATTATTTATAGTAATGGAATATTTTTCAGACAAAAAAAGAAAGAAGTCCGGCCATTTGCAACATATGGATGAAACTGGAAGATACTATGCTAAGTGAAATAAGCCAGACAGAAAGAAATACTGTATGACCTCACTTGTATGTGGAATCTGAAAAAGCTGAACTCATAGAAACAGAGGGTGGAATGGTGGTTGTCAGGGTCTGGAGGCAAGGGGAAATGAGGCAGTATTGCCTGAAAGGCACAAACTTTCAGTTGTAAGATGAAAACATTCTGGGAATCTAATGTACAGTGTTAGATTGTGATTATCATTACACAATATTTATATATATCAAAGCATTAACTTGCATATTTTGAATGTATACCACCTTTATTTTTGAATTAAATATTTTCAAATAAAAAAGAACAATGTGAAAGGCTGATTTAGTTCATTTTTCTATAAAACAGAAGAAGCCCTACTGCACAGTACCTGACAGGAGGCGTCTTCATCAACATCTTGAAAGATGGCCAAATTACTACCATGTAAGGCAGCTTAGCGTGTTAAAAACTCTTTAGGCCAGCACTGAAGCCCTTCATAATATGACCAAATGTAACCATTCACATCACAGTACTAATATTAAGCCCTTATTCTCTTAACCATTGCTTATGTAAAATAGAAGGCATACTTTCTGAAATCAGCCTATATCTAACAAATCTCTCTTCTTCTTAGTGATTTGCCAGATATTTTGGTATTTGAATTATTTATATTATTTCACTATCGCTATTTGTATGTTAATTATTTTTCCATAAATCTCACATACAATCCTCTGCCAATTTATAAAAAATGTTGAAGTAGAGTTGAGAAAATAATATTTCTTCCTATCACTATAACACAATTCTAAGTGAAAAACAAACACTCATGTACACTGTCCAAGCGAACCACATAAATGTGTTTAGAGGATAGACTATCTAAATCATTTAAATAAGGATAACATCAACCATTTTTAAAAATAACATCACAAGATTTTCTTAATTCATTGCCCAAAAAGAATCTTTGAAGGTGAAAATTTTAGCTGTTACAGAAATTTAACTCAAAAGAGGCATGATGACTTGAAATGGAAAATACTGTTCTCTGACATCTTAAAATTATCCAAATGGCATGAAAAAGAATGTAAGACATATGTTTACATTATTTCTTGCTTGCTTGCTGACTAAAATGTGAAAATTATTTTGATGTGCTATCTTTTCTCTCTGACACCACCTAGTCCAATACCATGATATCATATTCCTTACTAGTTATTTTATTTTGGTTAGAATTTGGATAGATTTTAGTTGAAAGTCTCACATTTAATCATATCTTTGTACTTTGATTCTCACCTTTTATTTAAGTGACAAAACCAGCCAAGACTGTTGTGTACTTGAACCAGTTTTAAAAGGACAGGAAAATTCTTCTGGTCCTAGCTGCCTAGAATCTAGTATCTAGAGTCATAAATAATATTTTATGAGCTTTAGAAAATAAAAGTTTATTTGGAATAATTATTTCTTTGAGAAAAGTTACGTTAAACTATGATCTGCTGTTTGTTCCTCTGAGACGTATTTTGCGTAGTGGTTAAAATATAAGGACCATCACCAAAAGCTGTCTAGACTTGTATCTCAATCATTAAAACCTGGGCAAAGTATTTAACTTCCCTGAGCCTCCAAAAGCCTAGGGATTACTAAAATGAGATTTTCCCCCAACGATTATTTTTTAATGCATATTTTTTTAATTTTGATTTTTTTAAAGTTTAAAACAAAATTAGAAAAACCTTTTTTTTTTAGCCTTGATGTATGCAACTTTAAACATCTGTTTACTCATACTTAGATTTCAGGGCACTTTTTGTAATTCTGAGCACAGTTAAACACTTTGAATAATTGTTTCCCTCCCACTGAACTCCCTTTAGAATGTCAGTTGAAAGAGACATTTCTGTTGTAAACCATTACAGTTATTGTTCCTATTAGGCAATTGATCCATTAACTTTCAAAGGTTATGCATTTCAATACTGGATAAAATATTTGCTTTTATATAATCTCATTAAGAGATCTCTGGAGCCTTCTGACTGATATAATCTACATGAATACTGATTTAGCAATTGTGAGTGCCGCTAAGACTTAACTGGGAAAATAATAGACAACATACTATTTTAATTATAAACGTATTCATAATCCTTTAGCATTTACAAAATATTTTCTCAAATTCAATCTTTAATCTTCTTGGAATAGGAAAGGTATCAATATCCTCATTTTGTAGATAAAAAATGTAAGCTCCAGAAAATAAAAGAATTACAGAAATTCATACACATTGAAGGTGGTAAAAATAGGATTTGTGTTTTGTTCTAAATTTCCTAAACTTAATGCCATTTTATGATATTTAAACTAAATTTTATTTTATAATGATGTTACACTAATTTTAAGACAGGGTTATTTGAAAATACATAAATAATACAAAAAAATAAATGTGACAATATAGAAGACTGGTATACAATTTTTTTATTTGTCTTTTTGTTTTTAAATAAACACATTAGGATGAGTGGACACCTTCAATTTGCTATCTAAGCTGAGCAGTGGTTTCAGCATTTCTAGAGAGGGGTTTTACTTTTCTTTCAGTAAAAATACCCGTCTCTCCCCTGAATTTACGTATTTGAATTCATCATATAAAGCATAAAGAATGCACCCATGCATGCATGAATGAGTGAACAAACAAATGCATGAGTAAATACGTAAACAAATGTATAGAAATGCAGAAGCCTATTCTGGTCCTAAAATGGAAAGTGTATCAGCCTTCCCCATTTGTCATCTCTTCCTGTCAGCCTGCCACCCATCCCACAAATCCCAATCTCATAGTGTATAGACCTGCCTTACAACAGTTTCGTTCTTGGCTTTGTGAGCTTAGCTTAATAACCCAGACTTTAGAGAATCAGTATCACCAGGCTGTTGTTGTACTCATTCCCTTGGCATATGTGATGCTTTAGTGCAAAAGAAGTCATTTCTGTGCCAATTATATTTGTAGCTATTAGTAAATTGGACTATACTTCAGGGAATTTAGAGGAAAGGGCACTTAATTAAGAATTTGGGACTATCCAATCCATAGTTCTTGAATAAGCTCTTGGCAAGGTGCTTGATTGTGTTGCCATGGGAGGCCGTATGATATTTCCTTATTAAGTAGATGTATTTTTCACAAGATACTTGGTTACTTTTTATTAGATAAAAAGAACAGCAAGCAGTCTTTTCCATTTTCATCTCCTAGATCAATAATGTCTCTTTATCAAGAATGTCAATATAAAATAAAAATATTTAATGTCATTCAATATTACAGGTAGTATGAGCTATTCAGGTGATAAACAAATAAAACCAGCTTGAAAACTGATATATAAGATCTCGTTTGTACTTCAAATGCCAATTTCTTGAAATCACATTATTTCACACATAAACCATTACCCTTTTCCCGTCATATGGAAGTTACTCTCTTGCTAAAACATGTGAGTGGTTCAGTGGGCAAGCCCTGGAACCTACGTATCTTGAGTGTAGCTCTTGGCTTCACCATTTGGAGAAATCATAAACCTTTGACAAGTTACTTAAGCTTTATTGGTCTTACTTTTCTTATTCCATAAATTGTGATTATAAGAATGCTATGATTTGAATGTGTTCTCCAAATTTTATATGTTGGAGACTTAATTGCTAATGTAACTGCATTAAAAGGTGGGACCTTTAAGAGGTGATTGGGTCATGAGTGCATTAATGCTGTTCATGAGAGTGAGTTAGTTTTTGTGAGAGTCGGTTGTTATAAAAGTGAGCTCAGTTCACACTTGTGGTCTCTGTGTCATGAGCTCACTTCTGCCTTCTGCCATTGGATGACCCTCACCAAATGCTGCTCCCTTGCTATTGGACTTTCCAGTTTCCAGAACAGTGAAAAATAAATTTCTTTTCTTTATACGTTTTGTAGTCTCAGGTATTCCATTATTACAACAGAAAATGGATTAGGACAAACAGTAATGCCTGCATTTGAATAAGGTGTGAAGGGACAAATGAGCAAATGCATGCAAAGTGCCATGATGACTAGTATATGGTAATTAATAAATGGTAGCTTTTATTAATATTAATATAGGCCCTGCTAATACCAATACATTAACATATGCACTAAAATAGGTACTCATGAAACAATAAATGCTAAAATTACATAATTATCAGTGAACCTTGATTTTCCATTTTTCTCAAACCCCTTACAGTATAAATATTTTCATCAAGTAAACATACAATGCAAGGCTGAGCTGAGAAATTTTTTTTTGAAAATATAGCACTGCTTTCTTCCTCAAATCATAACATACACACAGTTAAGAGTAGAGGTGTTTAGGAATTTCCAACTATTCATAAGTAGTCCAAATGTATGTTGATCAAAGAACCTACAGAGAAAAATGCAATTGTAAAGTATAACAAATTATCTGACTGTGAAGTAGAGAATGCTGTAGAAGCATAAATATAAAAGTGCTGCATTCAGTGTGGGGTGATTGGGCTAGTGACATTTTAGGGAAACTTTATTTTTAAAAAGTAAAATTTAAGTTAGAATCTATTAAATATGTAGAAAAGAGCTAAAAGGGGAGGGTAAGGTGGAGATAGAACTGGCAGGTAGGAACAGTGTTGACAGACTGAATGAGGTAAGAGCATATGGAAATCTCTGCAAGAACTCAATGAATTTCAATCTTGCAGAAGTGAAAAGAATGTGGGGCAATATGACAGTTAAAATGAAAAAATAAAAATAAAGAAATGGTCTCAAAATACATATATTTAAGAGTCTAGAAACTGTCCTAAGAACAATAATCTAATTTGCATTTTATGTAGAAAGAACACTGAAGATAGGAGAATAAACAGAAATGAGTTATACGTTAGAGTCAGTGAGATCAGTTAAGAGGTAGAAGCAATAATCTAGAAAAGAAATAATGATGGAATGAACAAGTAATAGGTAGGTGATGGTAAGCCTGCAGAAAAATAGACTTGATTAATATTTGAAGGTAGAAAGCTAGGAGGTTGTTATCCTGTCTGTGATTCTGCCTCTACAATATCAGAAGCAGAATAGTTCCAAGGAACAAGGTTCAGGATGAGGACATGGGAGTAAATAGCTGCATTGGAATGGAAAAAAAATAATCATTTTAGATGAGAATGTTAAGGAATTGTAGAGCAAGATATTGATGACACAGAAGTCACCCAGGATAGAACAAGGGCCTAATAAGAAGAGAAAGATTACCAGTCAGATGCTTTTTTAAAATGAGTGTAGAAAGAATGACTAAAATGTCAGCAGTTGGGAACAGAGAAGGGAAAGTTTTAATGAGTCTCAGAGGCATGTAGAATTTTATACACATATAGCAGATCACCTGTGATTGAGAAAGTATGAAACAAAGAAGATACTTAATCTTTTCAATTTGAGGGACAAAAGAAAGAGAACTACAAGCCAGCTCCATGTGAGTAGGATTCCAATTTGCTCTTATGAGCTCCTGGTTTGCTCTGTAGCACCCGTTAGTCCACACGACCCCAAGTCACGTGGACAGGCTCATTCTTACAACTCTTCTCACCTCTCCTCTTATGGAAGACTAAACTTAGGAGGGAGTGAAAGAACTGAATGGGAGTTTACCCGACAAAATGGGGCTCCAGATGTCCCAGTGGAGAGTTGAGAGCTGAAGAGGAGTATCCTACTACCTTGCTATTTGCTAGCTATCAATTTTGTTTTTGTTCTTGGTCACTGCATTTAGCATTAACCTCAAAAAGACAATGTAAAACCCAAGATTCATTCCTCCCAAAAGCTTCCCCATCCCATTCTGGTTAGAGTTTTGTTTGTATCATTTCACATCCCATTGCACTGTCTCTCCAAAGTTCCCTTTCCTTGTGGGGGACTAAAAGTCTAACTGACTTTTTCATTTTATGCAATAGTCTTCTAACTTATTTTCTACCTATATTGAGGTCAGGGTAGATTTTGTATGTAAGAAAGACTTTACAGAGTTTTATGATTTTATTTTAAATTCAACTTATTGGTGTTACAAACTAAAAACCCGACTTATTTCTTACTTAAGCTTAACTGGCAAATTCTGTTTTTTCTGCTTATGTTTCTTTCCAACATATTCACATTCTATTCTGCTGATGCTCCTAGTCAACTTCTAAATCTAGAAACAGCATCTTTAATGGGATGTTGAATACTACTTGGTCACATTTACAAGAGGGACTTTGAACACTACCTGGTCACATTTACAAGCTAGTTAAACTAAACAAGCATTTTCAACAGAATTTATAAATATGTTTTGCATTCAATTTAAACATTTTGATTTTCTGACAAAAAGTCTTCTCACATATTAGGGATTTTTATAGATCCAAGAAATTAACTATTAATATAATACAATTAAAGTTTACATAAATATTTAAAATATCCTATACATAAACTAAGCAAGATTTTAACTTACAAATCACTCTACTGAATCAATTACTCAAAAACGTATTTTGGGATGGATTTACAAAGCTGTCACTCAAACATGTCAAACTATTAAATTTCACATATACAAAAAAATTGATATCTAGAGCTCATCCCAAGATAAAAAACAATTTTAATTTACCTTTTTAAAAGCTTTCTTTATACTTTATTCTAACTTTTCCTAGACTTTAAAGATTTATATACACTAAGAAAGATGCACATATGACAGAAGTTACATAATGGTCAGAACTTTAGACTGCTCAAAATTTCTACCTTCAGACATCTAATTCAGTTCTCATCACTTGAAACTAAACCAAATATTATCTCAAATAAGTTTGAATCTTATCTTCTCATCATTTCACTGCTTTAATTCTTACTGGCAACACAGATTAGACAGACTAAATTCTATTTAAAGTGTGTCAATAGGTACTAACACCATGAGGGATATGATCCTATGCTCATATAGCCCTGACTCCTTGTTACAAATATACATATCATGTGGCCGGTCTCTCTATTCATGAAATCTGGAAGTGGAAAGGTGTATAGCACCATTAGTAATAACTAAGATTAGATTTTTTATTTATTTGTCTCGAGATATACACATCTTTTAAACAAATACTTAAGATATTTGTGCTTAATAAAGTAGCAAAATATAAAAATATTTTTCTGAATGCTGTTAAAAATTGTTGATCTCAATGGAATTCTGCATTTGCTCTATCCCTTATATTTTTAGAACCATACAACTCTAATGGATATTAGCATTTAACTCATCCTTTCCTATTGTGAAAGTTATAGTCAATAAGCTGATAACTTGCAGATCTTTTTCTCTGAGCCAGAACTCTCTTCCAAGATCCTGGCTGTATATTGAGCTATATAGTCAATATTTCCACTTAGATGCTTTTTAGTATCCAAATACAACTTATCCAAAAACTGAATTACCCATTCTTTATCTTCCCACTTAAAAGTTTTCCAGTTCGATAAATGTCACTGTATTCACCAACTTGCTCAGGACAGACACCTAATAGTAATACATGATTTATCTTTTCTTGCCTACTCATGCATAATCAATAACTTGTCAATACTAGTTCCTGAGTGTGTTTTAAATTTCCATTTCTTTCTCTCCTCATATTGCAACTGGTCTCTCAGTCTCAACTCTTTATTTTTCTGCAATTCATACCTCTTGCAGCATCAAATAATCTTTTAAAAAGTTGAATCTAATCATAGCAGCCCCAGGATACATTGTATCATTCTTCTCCTGCCATTAAGACACACAGTCTATTTTTCCATCCCTTTACTTTGGGTCACTCATGTAATTTATTTGACCAATCAGGCATTGGCAGGCACAACAGTAGCAGGGCCTTGAAAAGCTCTTACGCAATTGGTTTTTTGCTTCTTACAGCTCTTCCTTCACATGGGAGAAAGCTCATGTTAATCTGCTACAAAGTGGGGGAGCACGTGAAGTAGAGATAAACCATTCCAGCACCGGCCTCCTAGACCAATTAGCCTCCAGCTAAGCTAGCACCTTACTAAAGATGCATGAATAAGTCCAGCTGAAGCCAGGAAAAGCACAACTCTGCTGAGACAAAGAAAATTTGCCATTCCACTGAGTTGTGAGCTAATTAGTTGTAAGCTAATTGTTTCAAACAGCCAAGTTGTGAAACGGTCTATTTCTCATTAAAAGATATACGTTTCTTGATTCAATTGCCTATTACCATTAAGATATATTGTAGACATGTGGAAAGACAGAAGAGAAGGTAGGGATGAAAAAATACTCAAAAAATAATGGCTGAAAAATTCTCAAATTTTGCAATAGACATAAACCTACAGATTCAAGAAGCGGAACAAATCCTAAATATAACTTAAATGTATCTATAGCAAAACATATTTTAGCCAAACTTCTGAAATTTAAAGAAAAATTCTTGAAAGCAGTGAGAAAGAAATGATATGTTATCTATATGGGAAAATATTTTAATGACAGAGGATTTCTCATTAGGAAATGTAAAGGTGAAAATAAAGCAACATAACGTTTTTAAAGTGTTAAAAGAATAACTGCCAACCCAGAATACTATGTCTGGTGAAAATATACTCCAAGAATGAAGAGAAAAAGTAAGACATTCTCAAGATGAAGGTAAATTAAAATAATCTTCCTTTTTACCCTAAAAGAATGGCTAAAGAAAGTTTGCGAGACAGAAAATAATCGATAAATGAAAAAAATTTGGGATATCAGAGAAAAAGAAATAATATGGTACGAAAAAATGTAGGTAAATACAGTAGACTGTTTCTTTTCTTGAACCTTCTAAATGCTGTTTGAGGGTTAAAGTAAAAAAAAATCCAACACTTTTTTTTATATGGTTCTAAATGTATGGAGAAAAATATTTAAGACAAGTATATTAGAAATATGGAGTGCAAAAAGACATAAAAGGAGATAAGGTTTTTGTACTTCAATTTAACTGATAAAATTATAACATTATTGGATTGTAAGGTATATATAACTAAATAACTACAGAAACTACTAAGAAAGCTATGCAAAGCAATGCACTAAAAAAATACTTCTGATAAATCAAACTGGAATTCTGATACATGCTCATGTAAACCACAAAATCCAAGAAAGTTAAAATTAAAAAGCAATTAATTAGAAGAAAAAATAAAATTGCAGGCCGAGAGTAGTGGCTCACTCCTGTAATCCCAGCCTTTTTGAGGCCAAGGTGGGAGGATCACAAGGTCAGGAGTTCGAGAACAGCCTGGCCAACATGGTAAAACCCTGTCTCTACTAAAAAGACAAAAATTAGCTGGGCACGGTAGCAGGCGCCTGTAGTCCCAGCTCCTCTGGAGGCTGAGGCAGGAGAATCGCTTGAACCCAGGAGGCGGAGGTTGCAGTGAGCTGAGATCGCGCCATTGCACTCCAGCCTGGGTGACAGACTGAGACTCTGTCTCAAAAATAAAAAAAAAAAATTAAAATTAAAATTAAAAAATCAAATTACAGATTTACTTCATAAAATGTAAATTATTACATTAAATGTAAATATCGAAACACATCAACTAAAAGACAATGATTAGCAGAGTGAATTAAAAATTGTGACCCAACTGTATATTACTATTAAGAAGCTCACTTCAAATACAATGACATGGGTAGATTAAAAATAAAAGACAGAAATATATATCCTATAAACATTAATAAAGAGAAAGCAAGAACAATTATATAAACACCAGACAAATTAGATTTTAAAGCAAAGAAAATTATCAGAAACAGAAAGGGATATTACGTAATGATAAAAGGATCAATAAACCAAGAAGACAGAGCAATTCTATATATGTATGTACCACCCAAAAAAGAGTAGCAAAATATGTAAAGCAAAATAAAATAGAATTAAAAATAAATAAAATATATTAGCTGTATATGTTTCACATATATACCCAAAATATAGTTGGAAACTTAGATACATTTTTCTAAGCATGTGATATTATGATTAGACAGAAAACTAACAAAGATACAGAGGAAACTCAAAAAACATCAACCAACAGAATTTACACTGTTAGACCGCTCATCTCAACAGCAGAATACACATTCTTTTTAAGAGCTCGGGAAACATATGCCAAATTAGACCATATATCATGCCATAAAAAAAAAAAAAGCTCACCAAAAGATAAGAATGGATTGCAAATAAGCACATAAAAGGTTATACAACACATTAATGGCAAAAGCAAATTACAAATACAGTAAGTTATTTCTATACACCTATTAGAATGGCTAGAGCAAAAGCATAGTGGCAATGCCAAATACCAAAGAAAGGGTGAAAAAACTGGATCACTTATACATTGTTGAAGAAAAGGTAAAATGGTATAGCCACTTGAGAAAGTAATTTGACAGTCTTAAAAGTATCTGTTTCTCCCTCTCTCTCTTTTTACTATAAATCCAGCAACTGTATGCATAGGCAATTTTTTTTCTAGAAAAATAAAAACATGTTCACATGAAAATATTTCCATAATATTTATAGAAATTTTATTCATAATAGCCTCCAAATGGAAAGACCCCAAATATCCTTCGATAGGTGGACAGTTAAACAAACTGTGGTATATCTACACCATGAAGCACTCTTTGTAAAATAATAATAATAATTGATACACACAAAAATCAACCTGGACTAATCTGTAGAAAATTATGGAAAGTTTAAAAAGTCAGTCACCAAAGCTGCATGCAGTGATTCCTTTCATATAGGGAACATTCTTGAAATGTTAACAGTTTTTAAATGGAGAACAGATTAGTGGTTGTCAGGAGTAATAAGGGAAGGGAGAGCTAGGAAGAAAGACGTAAATGTGGCTAAAAGAGCAACTTGAAGAATTCTTATAATGAAAATGTATCTTCACTGTATGAATGTCAATATCCTGGTTGTGATATTGTACTATAATTATGCAAGATGTTACCACTGGGGTAAATTTAGGAAAGGGTACATGGGCTTTCTCTGTTTTATATTTTACAATTACATGTAAATCTACAATTACCTAAACACTCAGCAAACTGACACAAGAACAGAAAATCAAACACTGCATGTTCTCACTCACTGGCGGGTGTTGAACAATGAGAACACATGGACACAG